>PVLC010002774.1:0-20741 GCA_004027655.1 Graphiurus murinus
AAAGAAATTGATTTAATTGTAGTGGATTCATGGGGCAGAGGGACACCCTAAAGCACATGATGTACCTACACAATCATATCAAGGTCACTCACTGAAGTGAACCTTAGGGGGAGGGAGGGGGAGGGAATGGGGAGGGAATCGGGGAAGGGGTCAAATGAGAATTGTGTGCAAATATGTTGTTAACAATTTGTACTTAACATAGATGTATGCTATATTGCATGAGTTACTACAATAAAAAATTAAAAAAAAAAAATAAATAAAGAAGAAGAAAATTTATAGCACTTAGTCCTCATATGAGAAAAACAGAAAAATCACCAAATAACCTAATGACACACCTCAAGGCCCTTGAAGAAAAGGAACAGACTAATCCCAAAGCCAGCAGAAGGCTGAACATAATTAAATTCAGAGTAGAAATCAATATAATAAAGAACATGAAAATAATACAAAAGATCAACAAAACAAAAATCTAGTTCTTTGAAAAGATTAGCAAGATTGATAAACCCTTAGCCAAATTAACCAAAAGAAAGAGAAATGACCCACATTGTTAAACAAAAAAAGAAATATCACCGTAGACAGTGAGGAAATTCAGAGAATCATCAGAAACTATTTTGGAAATTTATACTTGAATAAACTGGAAAACATAAACTAAATAAATTTTTAGGTGAATAAAACCTACTTAAATTGACTCAAGAGGATACAGCAAGCAAAGAGATGGAAACAGCAATAAAAAGCCTTCCATCAAAAAGAGTACAGTTCCAGAAAGATTCCCAGCTAAATTTTAAAAACTTATATTAGAACTAAACTCAATACTTCACAAGTTATTCTTTGAAATTGAAAGAGATGAATACCTCACAACCTCCTTCTATGAGGCCAATATCATGTTAATATCAAAACAGAACAAAGATCCTTCAAGAAAAGAAAATTAGAGAACAATATTCCTGATGAACACAGATGTAAAAATTCTAAACAAAATACTAGTGCTACACATTCAAAACATATCAAGAAAACTGTACCTCAAGTTGATTTCATTCCAGGGGTACAAGGCTGGCTCAAAGTATGCAAATCAATACATGTCATTTGCCACATAAATAGAACTAATAACAAAAATCACATGACTTTCTTGATATTCTAAATTTAAATCACAACATCACGCTAGGAAAATAGTCTTTAATAATCAGAAATGTATTTTCACAAGTCTCTTTACCAATTACTCACCCTTCCCCTAAGAGACCCCTTAAACTGTGGGAATTCTTGGGAAGAAAATATGCCCTTGAGCATCGAATGCTACTTATTACCAAATTAGGTATTATATGCATGAGTACAAATGTATCCTTTCTAAAATTACTAAGTCATTTTTTTTATCTGAAAGAACTTAAAAAATACACCATTTATAGATTTGGCTTCAAAGTGATAATGGATTTTAAAGAGATATTGACCTTTACAACTCAAACTCCTGAGTCTCACTTCACTTTATATTTTTGCTGACATTTTTAACTTATTTAAATAATTTAATGAGAATTATATGTAGAACATGAAGTAGCAATGTTTTTAGAGAGAAAATTCTTTAACAGGCCATCATATAGCCTCATAGATTTGATTCCTTCCTTAAAAAAATAAATCTAACACACAGGGGGATTATAACAACAAATCAATAATCCCTTGAAATTTATGCAGAAAGCTAGTTTTAGAAAGCTGCTGCATGGCTTGTGTGTGTGTTTTTGAAGAGACTTTGATTAATGAGCCCTATACTACTCTATTTGTAATATTTTGTTCCTAAGTATGATTTACATTTGTCTGAGAAGAAATTCACAATGTATAACTTGCCAAATTAAAAAAAAAATACTTGCAACTTGAATCAAATGCAAATAAAAAGACATTTTTAAGCTTGCTATATTCCTTTACTCACCCACACATTACTTATTCATTCACAAATATCTAGATACAAATTATGTGTCAGGCATAAGATAGTACTTGAAGGTACATTGATGAATAAAGAAAAATCAGTATTACTTCCTTCAAAAAGCTTACATGTCTAATAAGGAAGACAGACAGGAGTACAGTTATAATGAGAATGATGCTATAAGAAAAGAAGATTCAGGTAGCCATATAAATAGGTAAAAATGGTATAAAAATCCGATCTTAGTATGAGAGCTCTGGACAGAACATTGGATACAGTTTTTATTACATAGTTTTGATTAAAGAGAAGAAAGGATATTGTCAAGAGTAGCCAGTGATGGAAACTAATATAAAGGGGAAGTGATAGAGGAAAAACAAAAAACAAGGAAATTCACCTTGTAAAGGGAAAATAAAATACAGAAGGAAATGAAACTAAAACCATAGAATATTTTAACTTAAATTTTAATTTTGAATTTTAGAGTTAGAACACAAAGAAAAAACTTCATTTTTGTTTATAAATAATTTTAAAAGAAAAATAATCAGAACTATGAAAAATAGTATAGTGGCTTATACTTTAAAATCAAAGAAAGTATCTCACCTACCAAAAGTATTTTAGGAAATAGAAAAAAATGCTAGAAGATTTCCAGATAGTATTTTCAACTGGATTAAATAAGATATTATATCTAAATATGTAAAGAAGGTGATCATTAAGAAAAAAAATAGCTGCAATCCCCAAAACATTACTTAGAATTTAAATTTAACTTATCTGCCAAATTATAAGCCATGATGAAGATACCTGAGTAAATATCATATCAGTAAAAACAAATCAAGGCATGCTTCTAGACATTATAGAGAACTGTAACTTAAAAATCCCCTTTAAGTTAAAGAACATCATACTAAAGTTAATCAAAAGAAGATTGTTCCATTAAACAACACGTCTTCAAATCAACAACAATCAGGACAAAAGATATGAAATGGAAACTTAAAAACAAAATAAAAGAAAATGACAAGGATATGTAGAAATGATCAAATTTTGCATAGAAATGCAAAATAAAACACAAATTACACCTTTCTTTACATCCATGAAAGTGGTTAACATTTAATAAGCAGATGATATTTAAGAGTTAGAAAGTATGCTGGGAAATGGAAACTTCATTAATTTCTGCTAGAATTATCAACTATTGTGACCATTTCGACATCAATTTTGACAATATTTTAGTGATACAGCATGCATACAAACCAAGATCTCTTGTATACACTTGTAAAGTATTTCTTTTAGCAGTCCCTAAAAGACATGTAAGATATGTCTTAGCAGGGCATTCATGGTAGTGGGTAGCTTGGTTCTATCATTAGAGAAGAGGATATGTGCTAGATGTAGTAAAATGCCCCTAACAAAATAAATTAATAATATAAACTCCAGAAACATAGGAGCATCTTAAGACTAAGCATGTTGTAAAAATGAATAAGGCAGTAGATATCATAAAATGTATTTATATAAACTAAAAATCTACATAAACAGAAACACTGTTTTATAAAGATATATTGAAAATAATTATCAAAAAAAGGGAAAATATTCCAAGTTGAAGAAAAACCCAAGTCTGCCAATCATAGGAGCCTTATAAAAATATAGCGCATTAAGCAGTGTTAAGGTTTGGGTCTAGAGTGTCCCCTAAAAGATCCTGTATTTAAGGCTTGGTCTGCAATGCAGCAATTTTCAAAGATGGGACTTGAGGAGAAGTGATTGGATCTTGAGGGTTCTGAACTCATCAATGGATTGATCTCTCGATTCTTTCACAATTGAATCGACTATTGAGAGTGGGTGGAATCTACAGGAGGGGCCTGGTTGGAGAAGTAGGTCACTGAGGGCATGCCCTGAAAGGTTGCATCCTGTTCTTACACTCCTTTTCTCTCACTCATCTCTCTCTATCTTGGCTGCCATGATGTGAGCAGCTTTCTCTGCTATATCCTTCCACCATGCTATTCTACCCCACCACAAGCCCATAAACAATTAAGCCAGTCAACCGTGGAGTAAAACATCTGAAACCATGAGCCAAAACCAATCTTTTCTCTTTAAATTGTTTCTCTCAGATATTTTGTCACAGCTATGAAAAGCTGACGAACACAGATAGGATAGACTGGGTTATGTTGCAAACAACCTCCAAATTCCAATGTCTTAATGCAACTGAAATTTATTTCTTGCTTAGAAAGGAAAGATCTGAAAATGTCTGTAAGAAGTCTACTAAAGGTCTAGTGATGTTTCAGGACAGCTGGCCTCCATAAACTGACTGAGTGGTACAGGCTGTTTCTATGTGTAGCACTTGGTCTCAACAGGTGCATCCACAATTTATATGGTAAAGAAATAAAGCCCCGAGAATCAAAGACCACCTCATAAAAGCACGCATCTCTTCTGCTCTCAGAGCATTAATCAAAACAACTCTCATGGCCAGTTATTGAGAATGCCAGGAAATTAAAGGTTGCATTTACCCAGGAAAGGAGGAGAAGCAATTATACAATGCTAGTGAAACAAGTAATATTTCTTCATACAGTATATAAATGTCTTTCATGTCTGCATTCAGTAGTATAATTTAGGTAGCCTTCTAATTTGATAATTAATGAGTAAATACTTCTACTAATTATGCTAAAATGCAGGTAATTATATGGAAAAAAGAAATCCTTAAACTAAAGTTCTGAATGTCCCAAGTCTACTCCAAGAGCGTGCATTTATTAATTATACAATTGTTAATAAATTTAAAAACTTCCTTGAACCACAATCCTATTATCATGAATATGATAGTTGATCATACTTAAAGTATTCTCACTGTTTACACTGTTAGTCATTCTTCTGAAGGTTTTGCAAATGTAGCTCATTTAATTTTCAGAAACACTTTTGAGATTCTATTCAGTATCTCCACTTTACAACTGAGCACACTAACAGGTGAAGTATTTTTTGAGAACACACAACTACAAGAATAGAAGAACAGAGATCAGAACTTAGGCAGTTTAACAAAATCCTGGCGTGAAATTGCTTCATTCATATCTTGTTTTAATATGATCAATTGGAATAGCAAATGAAGTTCTAAAAGCCCATTATAAGTTGAAAAGCCCTGCACCCATTATAAGTTGCAAAGCCCTGCACCTACATCAGTAAATACTTTTCTTACATTCTTTGGTTATCATTCTTTTGTTTGAGTAATAAAAAATGGTGTACTTGAGAATCTGAGACAAAAGGACCTCAGATTCAAAGCCAACTTGAAGAATTTAGCAAGGCCCTCAAAAACTTACCAATACCCTGTTTCTAAATAACAATATAAAGTAGGGCTGGGAGTGTAGCTCAGAGGTAGAATGATCCTGGGTTCAATCCCCAGGACCCCCCCCCCAAATAGTGTAGGGTAGGGTATGTAACTTCTTGCCACAAACTTTAAATTATATATCTTTCCCATTATAGTTTTATAATATGCTTGCTACAGTCTTTTTAGACAAAATATTTTAATGGATTAAAATATAAAAGAAACTAGGAAGTGGAGAATTACACAGATAGAATTTTATTGAATTCCACATGCACTGGTATATAAGCCATGTTGTCCAGAAAAAAAGATAAATTTAAGTCTCTTCTACAGTGTATAAAAATGGCTTGTTCTCCAAAATCTGTGATATAAAGCTTATAAATTGATTATATGAAAATGCATTATATCATATTATACTAGCTTGGTTGAATAAAAATCTATATTTGGTTTTGTCATTTAAGTTATTGATGCCAAATAAGTGGTCAATTTTTTCACTTTTAACTAAAAATTTTAAAGTTTCCTCATCTTCTTACCTCTTTCTCAGCCTAATGAAAGAAAGATGCCTTCTCAGATGGAAGGATGAAACACGTAATTTTCTTGCTGCAGCTCTGTTGTTTTCTAGCTGTTTCCCTAAGAAGTCTTACTGGGCCTCTGCTATGAAAAGCTGTACGATCCAAAAGAAGAAGAGTCAACTCCAATCCTGTAAGCCTTCCTTATCTCTTTTTTTTTTTTTTTTTTTTTTTTTTTGCGGTACTAGGGATTGAACTCAGGGGCATTCTACCTCCAAGCTACACCCCCAGCCCTATTTTTTATTCTTTATTCTGAAACCGAGTCTCACTAAGTTGCGGAGGGCCTCACTAAGTAGCTGAGGCTGGCCGCGAACCCAGATCCTCAGGTCTCAGCCTCCCGAATGCTGGGATTACAAGCGTGCGCCACCACGCCCGGCTAAGCCTTCCTTATCTCTGAACTTTCTCTCCTTACAATCTTTGTTTGAAAATCAAGCCATTCTTATCTGAATTAATATCTTTTGAAATCTTTTGCTAAAGGCAGCTAATATTAGTCAACAAAAGATATTATATTCTGTTTCTTTACAACAATTTCTCCTCGATCTTTTGGTTCATTAGGCACAAGCTGTATCAGAGCTGCCACAGGTAACAACTTCTCAGAGCACCACAAGGCTTTCTTGCCTTCCAGCTCCCTTTATCTCTTTTTCTTCATTGACTATCACTCCATTGCAAAGCCATCGCCACATACTTTGGATTTTTTTTTATGGCAGCACTGTATTATTAAATTTTTGTATTAGCTAGAATGTTGCTATTTACTATAATAAACATACCTGAAATATCAGTGTCTTGGCTCAATGTGACTATATTTCTTGTGTATGTAACTAATTTATTTGTTTCAAGTTGAGGAAGAGGGTTCTGATATCAGGACTTAGAAGAATGCAAACAAGATCACATTTCATATATGAGCCAGGTAACGCTGCACATTGACAGCTAAGAGAGGAAAGAAGAATGTTCAGAGAAGATAAATTATCCTTCTAAACTACTTTAACCAATGAGTGGCAGAGATAATGTTTTATATATTTCTTTTGCAAGTAAAAAATACTGGCCCTACCTAGATGCAAAGAGTATTGAAAATATAATGACTAGATAGGTAATTTCAAGCAGTAATAATTATGTGGTAAAGAAAACAAATATTGTTATTAGATAGCCAGCCATTACTGCTACACAAAGATCATCATACAATTTGCTCCCAATGATTGTCAGGTATTTTTGACTGGCTATTCTTATATGGCTTTTGTTGGGTCTAGCAAGCATATTCACTTGCTTCCCAGTTTTCCAGTTAGTTTCCTTTAACTCGATTGTGATTCGTTAATTTGTCACCATGTTTGAGTCACTTGGGAAACATTAATTAATGCCAATATTGTATCTACTCAAACTATAGATTAAGGACCTAGACACAAGATTTAGTAAGATTTTCCCTGGTAGATCTAATTAGCTGCCAGAGTAGAGGACCTCTGTTCAGTATGTGTGGAAATCAGAATGTGTATATTTATATACTTCCTGAATAAATGATTGAGTTAATATTCTGCTGCCTCCAGTTCCTTTAAGGGTTTACAATCTTTTTGCTGCTAAATTTCTTTAAACGCCCTTTATTTCTCTGCTGGTACCAGCTGAAAAGTTGGTAGGGAGTCCACTAAAAGACCTCCCTACCACACTCATACCCAACTCAACTTTGGTGTTGAGTATGAGTCTGTAGGTTGAATGGGTCATATCTTGGAGTTGGTTTGGAACCCTAGCAGTTGTTTTGTAAGATTGAAAGATTCCTTGGATGGAAATAAAAGAGAGATGAAAGGAAGAATAAATATGACTCTAAAAGTATCTTGGTATAGTTGTAGAATGTGCTAAAACGATGAGTAATAATTTTTGTCTTTGTGAATCTCCCTGGAGCACTAAGTTGAATATCCTGGAGGATATTGGATGAAGAGTGCAAATTAATTATCTGTTTCTTATAACCTCAATATAAAAAGCATTTTTGTTTGACAAATAATCATTACCAAACATAGTCTATGATAGAGGAAGTAACATGGTAAAAGTTAGAACCACGGACATTTGGGCTCTTCATGCAACATACCTAAGCCTTCAACTTGATCCTATGTATATAATTTCTATTTGTTATTGTCTATGCCCACATTTACAACTTAGTGGATATTAAAATGTGAGGCCCAGGTCAAATGATAACTTGATGACCCATGGTTAAGTCTTCAGTTGCTACTAAGATCCAGTAACAGAACATGAGCTCTTCTTTAAAAGAGAGTACTTATTTGCACAGAGTGACAGAGCTTTCCCCAAATTCCTAAGAACTTACATGACCATTTGCCTATATACCCCTGCCAAAAGTGCCAAATATTATTCCTATCTGCCACTCACAATTCAAGCGCCATAGGCTCTGTTAGATCATATGGCCAAGTGGCAGGGTGGCTTGCATAGCAGCCTGGACCTGTTTTAAAGCCTCCTACTATTCTGGAACCCACTCAAAACTGGCAGCTATCTCAGACACTTGGTAAATGGGTTGCAAACTAACACATCAAAATGAGAAGTATGTTGCCTCTAAAACCCAAAGACTCACAATAGTTGTGTTGCATTTTTGGTTATAGAAGAGACCAGATACAACAACTTATCCTTCATTTTATAAATTATATTTCAGCATATCCAACACCATTAAACCTCTAGAAAATTTACTGAGGTAGAAGTTTCCTGAATGAGTCATATTTATTTCCCATCATCTGACATGCAAATAATTTATCAATAAGTCTAGAGAAGTTGTTACTCATTGCTCACTAGGTCCTTTCAAGATAATGTCTTCAATGTGATAGAACAATATGATATCTTGTGGAAGGGAAGATAATCAAATCCCTGAAGACTAAGTTACAACACAGTTCTATTATCTCTCTAGAGTTCTAGAGTGATAATATACACCTGAGATAGGATATGAGATACATTACTGGCCTTGCCAGCCCAGCTGAAATCTAACTGCTTCTGGTGTATTTTCTGGATAAATACAGAGAAAAGACATATCCCAGATCAATATCTGCCTACCAGGTATCAGGGGATGAATTAATTTGAGGTCAGATCTGATAGAGCATCTGTAATTGGAGTCACTACCTGGCTAAGTTTACAGTAATCCACTGTCACTCTCTAAAATCCATCTGTCATTTGAGCTGGCCAGAGAAGACTTGATCAGAATTATCATCCCTACATCTTTCAAGTCTTTAATGGAGACACTAATTTCTCCAGGAATATAATACTGCTTTTTGAATCACTATTTTCCTAGGCAGAGGCAATTCTAATGGCTTCCACTAGGCCATTCACATCAAAAAGAGACTTAAAGGTCAGGGAAACAATATGAGGATTTTATAAACTGCTGGGAATATCTATTTCAATTATGAAATGGGAAAATAACCAAAGGATGGGGTTTAGGGTCCCATAGTGAGATGATGGACCTGAGCCAGAATTGCATAGATCTCCTGAACTTCATAATCCTGGTAGACCACAGTGACATTTTGAGTCTCTGTAATTACTGTCAGTTCCAAGTAAATGTCTAGTAGTCCCCAAAAGGTGTGATTATTTTCCGTTCTCCATTGCACAGTTACCCTGGTAAAAGGCTATAGGTCCCTTTGAGGAAATCAGAGAAGATTAACAGTATACATTTTGGGTAGTGTACCAGGTTCTTTCTCATGGGATCCTGGCCTCCTTTTCATTTAAGGAATCTGGAACTGGTAACTGACTCAAGTCTGGAAATTGATTGAGAGGCCATTATTCTATTTTTATGTTTAGAGTTAGACTTTTGTTTCAGAGACATAGAACTTTTCTGCCTATACGAATCAAATTTAGTAGGCTTCCTATAAATTTTACTTCTAGCAACATTATGGTAAATTATCCAAGGCCCTAAATCAGCTTGAGTTAGGCTTTTCTAATTACTACTTGATCAGCTGTCAATTATAGGAATCATACAACTTTGCTTTTGACTGTTGAGCACATCCCTTGACCCTTGCCATTTTGGGATCCAGTTACTCTCATCACATTTAGGTTTCCCAATTCGATGCTCATAGAACCCACAGTTATTTCTGACCTACAAAGGAGATAAATTATAGAGCTTTTCTAGGATATTGAGCTTCCTCTGATGGATTTATTTCTCAGGGTAACAGTAAATGGTATGCCTTTAACCCTCCCAATGTAGATGACCAAGTTTCAAATAACAAATTCACTCTAGCATTCCAATCTCTCTAAGATTTTGGATCCTTTCCTCCATATTAAACCAAGTTAGGTCTGGCATTGATAACTTGTTCTGTGAACCACCTTTTTGGTCCATATTTTGCTCAACCAAGAAAACTGTTACAAGCCGGGCGTGGTGGCGCACGCTTGTAATCCCAGCATTCGGGAGGCTGAGACCGGAGGATCAGGGTTCGAGGCCAGCCTCAGCTACCTAGTGAGGCACTCCGCAACTTAGTGAGACTCGGTTTCAAAATAAAGAATAAAAAATAGGGCTGGGGTATAGCTCGGAGGTAGAATGCCCCTGAGTTCAATCCCCAGTACCGCAAAAAAAAAAAAAAAAAAAAAGAAAACTGTTACAGCTGTTCCTCACTGCCAAGCTGCAACATTTGATGCAGACTCTCTGCTTAGGGATCTCATTTCAACCAATCAGGCTTGTTCTAGCTCTGTCCTTTCTGCCTGTGCCCCACACTGTAGTTTTCATTCCTTCTTGGGCAGATGCCATGGACTAAATGTTGGTGTCCCTTCAAATGCATATGTTGAAACTATAATTCCCAAGGTTACAGTATTTAGAGATATGACTCCTGGAAAGTAATTAGATTAAGTCATTATATGAGGCCCAATCATGGAATTAATGGCTTTATAAGAAGAGAGAGAAAAAGGAGAGAGAAGAGAGGAAAGAGGAGAGATCTCTATCAGTGTTTACATTGAGGAATGGCCATATCAGGCCATAGCAAGAAGGCAACTGTCTACAAGCTAGGAAGATGACTCTCACTGTAATCCAATACTGCTTGTACCCTGATCTCAGACTTTTATTCTTCAGAATTGTGAAAAAAAAATTTCTTTTCAAGTCACCCAGACTATATTTTGTTATTTCAGCCCAAGCTGACTAAAAGATTCATACATACTTATACACACACACATAAAATACATTCTACAAATTTATTTTAAAAGAGCTTATCTGACAGAGTGAGTGTGAATGTGTGTATTCTATATTTATTCTCCCCTGAAAGCATATGTGTGTGTGAGTGTGTGTGAGTGTGTGTGTGTGTGTGTGTGCAATGTGCACGCATGCATGCATGTGTATCATGTATATGCTCCTCTACAAGAAATTACTGCTCAGTAGCAATGAGCACACATGGTCCTCGGACATCTCCAGTTTTAATTCTAATGCGATACTTCAATAAAGATAACCAGGGATCTTTGGGAAAATGCTGATCCTAGACCTAGGGAGGAAAATAATACAAGATGAATCTGGAATATCGTTCCAGAAAGGGAAGAAATGCTAAACACACACACACATACACACACACACACACACACACACGCACGCACACACACCAAAAATAAATAATAAAACAAACAAACAAGGGAGTAGTCAAAACAAACAATTATAAATGTGGTAACATGGAACTAAAAATGACATTAAATAAAAACTAAGAAAAACGAACTATGGGACTTAATAAGAATGTATCATATTGGTTTACTAATTATAACTATTCATTATACTAAGGTAAAAATTAATAATAGGAGAAATGGCATGGGGAATATAATAACTGTACTATATCTCAGTGTTTCCATAAATCTAAACATATTCTAAAAATTAAATACATTTAAACCACATATGTAGTTAGGAGCTTTTATCTGCATGTAGAGTTTTGGGGTTTTTTGTTGTTTGTTTGTTTTTGAATGTTCTCTTCATTATATTCTGTTTTCTCTCTGAGATAACCCCTATGAAAAGTTTCTGAAAGTATGATCCTTGAGCTAGTATCATTGATGTCAAATAGGAACTTATTAAAAGTGCAAATTCTTGGATCCCACATTAAATTTACAGAATGACAAACTCTGATGTTGGAATTTTTTTTTACATAAGCCTTAACAAGTGATTCTAATACATGCTAAAATGTGAGAACCACCACCCTAGATTATTGGATATAGATCGTAAATGAGAATAACCTTAAAAATAACATAATTGCTTAGAGATTCAAGCTGTTAGAAGTAAATGCTCAGAGATTAAAAACAAATATTTGTTAAGATATTTATAGCCACATTTTAATCATCTATAAAGTTTATGTGCAATGATTCTATTCTATATAATGTACTAGGAGATTTTTTTCATCATAAAATTCCAAGTTAAATTTTATGATTCATTTATAAATTTGGAAAAATGAACCAGGAAGAAAATTCTAAAATGTCTTTTCTTTTCATCTTGTTTCTCATTAAAAAATTAACATGAAAACTTGTTTTGAACACATAACATACCCAAAAATTAACACACTGAAAAAGCTTACTAAATAGAGTACAATCTTGGCTCAGCCGCTTCTTTGTTTTGTGATTTTTTTGTCTTTATTTAGTGTGTGTGTGTGTGTGTGTGTGTGTGTGTGTGTGTGTGTGTGTGTGTGTTTTACTGGAGCTTGAACTGAGGGTCATTCTACCTCAGAGCTCCAGCCCCAGCCCTATATTATTATTATTATTATTATTATTATTATTATTATTATTATTATTATTTTATGTGGTACTGGGGATGGAACCCAGGGACATTCTACTTCTGAGCTACACCCCTAGTCCTATTTTATATTCTTTATTTTGAAACAGAGTCTCACTAAGTTGCGGAGGGCCTCACTAAGTCGCTGAGGCTGGCTGCGAACCTGGATCCTCCAGTCTCAGCCTCCCAAGTACTGGAATTACAGGCATGTGGTACCACACTAGGCTTTGTCATTTTTGTCTTTTAAAGTTACCAAGTTTTGTCCAGGCTGGTGGCACATGCCTGTAATCCTAGTACTTGGGAGACTGTGACAGGAGGATCACAGGCTCAAGAACAGCCTCAGGTTCAAGGACAGCCTTAGCAATGTTATGAAACTGTCAGCAAGTTAGTGATACCCTGTCTCAAAATAAAAACAAAAAGGGCTGAGGATGTTGCTTAGAGGTAGAATGTCTCTGAATTCAATCCCTAATACCACAAAATGAATAAGGAAGTAAATAAAGTCACTGAGTCTCAATTTTCTCATCTTTGAAATAAGGCTATTAATTTTCACTTACCCACCAGTTTCTTAGATTCTTATGAAAGAATACTCATAATGAAGTATTATGAGTATCAATGCTTGGGGAAGAGATTTAAATATTGAAGAAAATACAAATGAAGCTGTTTTATTTCTCTTTCCTTTGCCAGTTATTATTATAACCTGATTAATTTCCCTCTGTTGTCAGGGTTAAGTGGCTCAATTTCTTCACAAATATAGGAACTCACAAAACATAAATCGATGGTAAAAATCGGAGAAAGAGAAATGCATTTTAGATAAAAATTTGTCTTCTATTTCTTAATTTCCTTTCAGATATGTTGAACCAGGTGCTGTGGTACACACCTGTAATTCCAGTATTCAGGAAACTGAGACAGGAATATTGTAGGTTCTAATTCTAGGCCAGCAAGGAGTACACACACACACACACACACACACACACACACACACACACACACACCCCAAAAAAGAGACTCATCAATCTTCCTGGGTCTCCTAGTTTCTCATTAGGTATGTGGTCTGATGTTACACAAATCCATGTACATATATAATTTAAAAATCTCATATGAGATACTAAATTAGGCTACTGCTATGTAATCTGGAGGGAGAAAAAGACATATTGATCTTTTACATTGATTTTAAATGTTTTAAAGTCAATCTAGATGTGGATTTAATACATTTCTTGTAGTATTAAAGGCAGGGTAATTGTTAGTAATGCAGAATCTATGTAGGGCCATAAGTAAATGGAGTAATTACAAGCCAATCACCTTAATTAATACAAAGCACAAAACACTCAATAGCAAAGATTAAAATTGATCCTATGCAAATTAATTTGGATGACTTACACAAGATTCATAGTCAAGAGCCAGTGGATAATACAAGCTTGTATTTCGACCTCATGAGTGTAAATTTAAGCATGTAACTCATGCTGTGACTCATATTTGATGCAATTGTTCAATATAAGGAGCTTTAGAGAGATTATCTTAGCTTTCTAAATCACTCACTGTTAAACAAGGGAAAATAATGCCTTTGTTTAATTTGTAATTTAACAAATATAGGGTATAGTTTGTTTGAAGGTAGACTGTAAGAATGTTCCAGAAATAATCTACCATACTAATTTAGGACATTTTTTTTTCACAGGTTTGGGGATCATGGTTCAATGAGAAAGACAAAACCACTAGATGTGATGTGGAATAAGTTATTTATGTACAAATTAGACTTTGCCTGATTGTGGAAGCTGGGGAAGACCTTCATGGAAGGTTTTTTCTTTTCAGACTGGAGGTGGTATTGCAACTAATGTAGGGCAATTGGGAGGAAGGAAGAAAATTTGATGTGAACCAAGGGAAATCTGAAAAATATGATCATCAGTATTAGGGTTCTCTAGAGTAACAGAACTCACGAGATATGTATGTTATAAAAGAGGTATTTATCAAATCAGTTCCAAAGGGTGTAGTCCCAAGTGGCCACCTACATGCAGAGAGCCAGAGGAACCGGCAGCTGGTTAAGCAGTCCCTGGGCTGGAGTCTCAGAATAGGAACAGCCAATAATGCAGTTCCAGTCCAAGATAGAGAGACCAGGAAACTCTCTGGAGGAATGTTGGTGAAAGTTCAGTTTGAACAGAAAAAAGGACTGAATTCTAATATCCAGGTGAGAACAGATACACATTCTTCAGGAGGAACCATGCATACCACCATGCAGCTTATTCCTTCCTCTTGTCCCGGTTCCTAGCTTATCATAGCAGTGCTGCCCACATTCAGAGTGGGACTTTCCCTTCTATCTACCATATCATATACCAATCATCTCATTAACACACACAGTCACATAATCCTAGGTGTTTTATAATCCAGTCAAGTTGACAGTCCAAATTATTCACTGCAGCATCTCAAAAAAAAAAAAAAAAAAAAAAAACCCTGCAACTTGGGAGGGCAAATTGGAAATACATCTGCTGTTCAACCTCACAGATGTGGGCGATGTGTGTAAGGAGCTGGTAACCTCACCATAGAACTGCTTAATCCCCTGGTTCAGCACTCACACCAGATTAAAGAGCCATGTATGGAGGGGCCGTCACACACCAATAAGTAAGTCAACATGATTGGACATGGAAACTTTTACTTGGTGACAGTAGAAAGGAGAGTAGGTCAGATTTGTTGATCAGGAGGGTGTCAAGTTGACTCAGGAAAAAGGAGGGAGCTAATTTTATTTGTGTAAAAGGGATATTAGCAAAGACTGCTAAGATTTATGAATATGAATGATTTTCTATACATTTCAAAGGTATATTTTTCTCTTCCTCTGAGGGCACTTTAATTCTGAGAAAGGTGTGGTCAAGTTTGTTACCTTAAAGTCAAATCTCAGTTTTTTCATAGGGATGCTACATCCTGCATAAGCTTATCTGCCTGGCGATAAGGTTGAGTTACTTGAATTGCTGTAGCTATGAAGAGAACACACAAGTGGGGTTTTGTGAGCAACAGGCTGCAAGCTCTTAAGACCAATAAGTCATGTAACACATGATTTGTGTCTTTCCATAGTGTCACAAGGCTTAGTCAATAGTCAAAGGCTAAAGCACAAAGGAACTTATCAGGAAATTGCCTAAGTAAAGTTTAACTAAGTTTGGATACTGGATGGGTGCTTTACCAAAGTCAATTAGCAAGAAGTGAGCATCAAACAATATATTTCACACTAGCAAATCTAACAATTTATATCAAACAAGTATGCTAAACAATATACAAGTTCTAGAACTAGAGCATTTCAAATACTTAACAAATAACAAGTTATAAACAAGTAGGGAGAAGAGTGAAATGAACCAAGTCCAGGAATGGAAGAAGAGATTCTGAAGTTGGTCCAGGTACAGAGAAGGCTGTAGTCATTCTGGTCCTCAGGTTAGCAAGAAGAGCAAAGGAGAGAAAGTCACTGGATTGCAGTCATACACACTTACGGACTATAGTGGCATACAGCTCAGCATGCTGCTTGTAGGAAAACCAGTTTCTTTATAGGGCTTTGTAGGCATTACCATATGTAAAGCAAGCTCATCCAGGCTTATGGAGCCCTACCATACTCATGTCAGATTTAATAATGATGTAAGTCCATCAGCGGTGAGAAGGCATGTTAGGTCCAAGGGCCCAATATCAACTGCAGCACAGACATGCTAATATGAGCCCTGTGCTGATATGTTCAGACAAGTTGTTTGAGTTCCTGAAGTTGTCTGAGCTATATGCTGAAATGTCTGAACAAGTCATTTATGAGTATTTGAAATTGTTTTATATCTTATGCTCTATACATGGGGAATGAAAAGAGCACAAATCATGGCAAGTAACAAGTTAAGGACCCTGGCAATTTGCCACTTTGATGACCCTTCAACAGTTTTTATCTTTGTTATTTGTTTTGGAGAGTTACAGCAGGAGCCTCCTGGCCCTAATGATTCACCTGGTCCCTGAAGCTGATAAGTTTGCTTGAGGGGGGAATAGGTAAAACACATATCAAACTTTTTTTTTTTTTGTAGTGGGAATTGAACCCAGGGGTATTTTAACTCCTAACTATACCCACAGCCTTTTTATTTTATTTTGAGACAAGATATCCCTGAATTGCTGGGGCTGACCTCAAACTTGTGATCCTCCTGTCTCAGCCTCCTGAATACTGGGATTACAGGTGTGTGCCACCATGCCCAGCCCATGCCAAGCTTTTAATAGCTTGCAAGCTATGAGTTAAGATGGGAAAGCAGGTTACATAAACAAACAAACTTGTACAATCTTTTAATCTTTTGTTAGCCCATGAGTAAAGACTCAGGGTGCATTTGTCCTTTGTCCCTACACAAGCACATCAGCCACCAGTAGGAGGGTTTCGAGGAGTCTAGAGCCCAACACTAATCTTCAGAGCGAAATGGCTATTGTCTGCCTTCCAAATTTTGTGTAACTTCACCTGTAGTTAACTCTAAGCTAGCACTATGCAGAGAAGGAAATTCTGAAAAACACAGTTCCAGTTTAGCTCCTTGACAATATAAAACTACTTTGACAAGATTTTGATGACTCCTCCCCAAATTATCTAGGTCTTAGTTAAAACAAGCAGTAATGTGATAGAACAGCCTGTTCTTAAAATCAGATGGCCCAGTACAGAAACTTTAGCTCTGACATTTACTAGTTGTGTGTCTTTTTTTCAACAGTGACTTCAATCTTTCTAAGCATATTTCTTCATGTGTTATTAAAGCATGCCATTATACACTTAGTGACCCTATTTGGAATGTTAAAAGAAATCATATAAGTAAAACATCTAGTGAAGTTTCTCAGACATAGTAAGTGCTCAGTGAATAGAGTTATGAATTTGATTTCCAATTTGTGCCTTGAAATTTCCTGAGACACAGGAAATTTATCTAGAACTTTAGCCTTTATTTTAAGCTATGCATGGCTAGGCATTTACCCAAAGAGTTAATTGAGCTATAAAAACAAAGTGATCTGGACCCGTTCTGCATAATCAATCAAGAACTAACCCCATGCCACCTTTCAACTAAAAAGAAGTCTATTACAGAAATAAACTGCTATTTATTTTACAGCTACAATTAAGGACATAAAAAATTTAATATTTCCATTCAAAAATGAATTTTTACAAAATCATCACCTTTAATCATGCCTACAAATTACCCAGAAGAAATTTATCATCTCCTGGGATAGCTATTAGTGGGTTAGTTATTAATTATCCCAAATTTCCTTTGTGTAAGACATAATGGTATGAGATATTTGAATGTTTCTGTTTATATCATGACCATTAACCTTCATCCTCAGGCTATTCTCTTACTATTCTTGAATACAACAGTAAGAACATTAATGAATATTCATCTCCTTGCTTTTTACAACTGTTATTTTAACACTTGACTTTCCCTCATGGATTCGCCCTTGCTTTTGTGCTTCAAAATGTATCCCAATCCCCACTGTTGCATTCCAGAGTGGAAATATAATAGAAAGTGTTTGACCACTAGTAGGTGCTAGAACTGTCCTAGATATTTTACTTTATTTCATTAAATCTCACAAGAAAGTTGAAATATATGTATTTATCAGTATATGGGAATATTTTACCATCCTGAAGTTCAAAGTTCAATAAATAATGGTTTCCTGAGTTTTGTACTTATGACTTCCTGGTTTATTGTGCTATGATCCAGAAGTCTGAAGTTTTATCTATAATTTTTAGTTTGCAACAGCAATTCTATAGACATAAAGGCCAAAGAAATGAGGCCCAGAGTTCAATAATCAGGCACTGTAGCAGAACTAGGAAGATTATAAAAGTGAGAAGAGGGTTAAACTATTTCTACTTAACTTTCTTTACACAGTGCAGCATTGTTTAACATGAACAATTTCACAAGTGTAAGCTAGAAATATTACTTCCCTCCCCCCTAAAAAAACTACCATCACACAAATAGAAAGAGGCAGTTTTTCATAGATCATCATACTTGAGAGAAGGAGACGCCTACTATATATTCAGGGGAATGCAATATCATCTCAAGTCACTTTGATCTAACTAAGATATGCAAAAGCCCAGGAATTATGCAGCAGCTGGCTATTCATCTAGCTTGTTTAATAGAACTGATTGATTTTGCTGATACAAGAATCCCACGTCTTTAAACACTGCTAAATTCCTTTGAATTTTTATGTCCTCTTTTAATTTGCCTCCTAGGACCCCGGTGTGGACATTATTAAAATCAATATACTAGTATTACATAATATAATCTAAACATTTTTAATGTTCTGTACTTTAGTAAAACTCTGATGTCATATTGCCTTCAATCATATATTCACAATATAATCAATTTCTCTGATATGGCATTCTGCACAATTAAAGAGGAGTTATGGAAAAATATAAAATTTCACAGTAACTTTTGTTGAATAAATGTTTAGCTAGTGTCAAAAATATTTCTTTTCTATATCACACGTAGATCCATAAAGACACTCCATGACACCACAGCATTGGTCAAAATATTTCTTTAATTTTGTTTATTTTGAGCTGATTTTCTGGTTACCTTCCTCACGACAGCTTAAATTCAAATGCTGACCCATATCTCACTGTGAAAAATAGTCCTTGATTTCCTACCTCGAAGGTAATTTACAGATTTTTTATTTGTAATAAAAATGGCATTGTTTTTATTTATGTTAGGAAGAAGTAAAATCAATAACCAATTGTAAATTAGTGTTCCTGCTGTGCTTTAAGCAAGTGGGATTTCCATTTAGAGAACAGCACATTTTTGCTGAATGCTGAAAAACTGAACAGAATAGTCAATGGATATTCAACAATATTTACAGTCCATAGTTATGGAAATGTAAGTAGTGGTTTAAGATTTGTCCAACAGTTTTTGTTTTTTTTTTAAGTTGATCACTTCCAAATATGTTACCATCACTCGAGAAATATCCAAAAGCTTTTCATGTAGCAGAGTGCTACATAGGAAGAACCACACATACATGTATTTTAAAAGTATTAAGTTTTAATTCTTTTAAACCCTACTATTGTGCAAAAATGTAAAAGAGTGAAACATTAATGTATTCCTAACTCTAAGCCTGCAAGATTTTGTGAAAAAATCTTGTCGATTATAGTTACTAATTTATGGAAAAACTATGACTTGGGTCTTTATGCAGTACTAGAAACTAGGGCTATAAATGTGAAAAATAGATAATATTAATGACTCTGCAGTAGGTAGAAAAAAATTTTTCCCAAAGAGGTCCATGTCCTAATTCCCAGAATTTGTAAATATATTAAACTATATGACAAAGGGTATTTAGGATAGAATTAAAGTTGCCAGGACGAGAGTGGTAATGCACTTCTATATCTCAGTACTTGGGAGGTTGAGACAAGAGTATCACAGGTTCAAGGACAGCCTCAGCAAGTAGTAAGGCTCTCATCAACCTAGCAAGATCCTGTTTCAAAATAAGAAATAAAGTTGGGCTAAGGATATAGCTCGAAGTTTGAATGCCTCTGGGTTTGATCTCCAGTACCACACACACATACACACAATAAAAGAATTCAAGTTGCCAGTTTACACAGAGAGGCTCTCCTGGATGATCTAGGTGGGCAAAATGCAACTACCAGAGTCATTAACCTGAATGAGGAATGTAGAAGTATCAGTGTGAAGGTAACATGATATGGGAAAGATCAACCAGCTATAGTTGGCTTCAAACATGGGAAGCAGCCATGTTCAGTCTCTAAAAGCTAGAAAAAAGCAAGAGTCCCCCCTAGAATAGTCAGAAAGGAATATAACCCTACAAATACCTTGAGTTTATCCCAGTAAGAGCTCTTTCAAACTTCTGATCTCCAGAAATAATAAAAAAAGTGTTACATTAAGCCACTAAATTTGTGATAATGTGTTATAGCAGCAATTGAAAACTAATATACAGAGGACCATGTTATAATAAGGTAATTGGAGACTACAATGAGATTGCAAACAGAATATTTAGTTCAGTAGGAGAGGGGAAAAAAAGCTTTTCTAAGGAATGACAGATAGGGGCTCTGAGTTTCAGTGAAAGAGAAGGATTTGGTGAGAAGCAAATATGGGAAAAAGTTATTTCAAGCAGAGAAATCACCATATGCCAAAGCTCAAAGACGTGAAAACATGACTGTGTATATGGTTAAAACAGTTGAGCTCGTAAGTAAGATGCTATGCTTTGTATGTTATACTGAGGGAGCAGGTGCAGAAGGGAAGCCAGGGCATACAAAAGAGGGTGAAATCAGAAATTTGGTAAGAAGTATGATGAGCTGGGCAAGGTGGCCCATGCTAGTCATTCAACGACTTGGGATGCTGA
>PVLC010002774.1:20841-77552 GCA_004027655.1 Graphiurus murinus
TCTTCTCTCTCTCTCTCTCTCTCTCTCTCTCTCTCTCTCTCTCTCTCTCTCTCTCCCCCTCCCTCCCTCCCTCTCAATTTTCCCTCAGATTATATCTGCCCTCTCCATAAATATATCATGACTAAATAATTTTAGCTGATTCACTACATTGGTATCATCTTAGATGGTTTTCAAAGGAAATATCATGCCTCAGTCTTTATATTTTTCAAATATTCATCCAATATGCCCACACACAGTGAGGTTGCCAATAATTGCAAATTCTTCTGTAAAACTTCTTTCTTTAACAGCCAACATATGGATATATTTGTTATGAAGAGAAATAATATTTAAGCTCACAGTCAAAATCTCATAGAAGATGTGGTTTGGAATCAATTATCAGTTTTAATATTTCATTTTTATCCTTAATTTATCTTAAAGGAGACATTTTAAAATAAAAAAACCAACCAATAATAAAATTATCCACTTTTATTTCTTAATGTATTGGTGCATTGTAATCATACATCATTATGAGGTACAGGATGGTAGAGGCATACATGCACACAGCACTCCAATTCCCAATTCTCCAGTTTCCCAATTCTCACATCATTCCCTCTCCCCTCCCTCCTTTTCCTGTTCAGCTTACTGGTTGTCTTTAATATGTTTGTGAATGTATATCATGTGCATTAGGGTGTTTCCCGATTCCTCCCTCCCATATCCCTCAGGTTGCCTTCTTTACTCATCTAAGTTTTCTCCTTCTTTGTCTAGAGTCCCTCCTACGTTTCATTTTCTCCCTATCTTCCACATATAAGGGAGAAACTCTGACTGTTCACTCTTGTGACTGGCTAATATCACTTAGCATAATGTTTTCCAGTTTCATCCATTTCCCTTGAAATGACATAATTTTATTCCTCTTTATGGGTGAGTAAAATTTCATCATGTACATATCCCATAGTTTTGTAATCCATTTATCTGTTGATGGACATCTTGGCTGATTCCATAGTTTGGCAATTGTGAATTGTGCAGCTATAAACATTGATATGCAGACATTAGTCTGGTAGTTTGGTGTCCATTCTTTTTGGTAGATACCCAGAAGTGATATTGCTGGGTCATATGGTAGGTTCATTCCTATTCTTCTGAGGATCCTCAATACAGTTTTCCAAAGTGATTGCACTAATCTGCAATCTGACCAGCAATGTATTAGAGTTCCCATTTCTCCACACCTTCTCCAACATTTGTTATTTTTTGGATTTTTAATGATTGACATTCTAATTGGGGTTAGGTGAAATCTCACGGTAGTTTTAATTTGCATCTCTCAGATTGCTAATGATGCTGAACATTTTTTCCTACATTTATTGGTCATTTGTATTTCTTCTTTTGTGAAGTGTGTATTTAGTTTATTTGCCCATTTTTGATTGGATTATTTGTTTTCTTAGCATTGAGTTTCTTGAGTTCTCTGTATATTCTAGATATTAATCCTCTATTGGAGGAGTAGCTGCCAAAAAACTCCTCCAATTCTGTCTGCTCTCTGTTGAGGTTCTTGATAGTTTCCTTTGCTGCACATAAGTTCTTCAGTTTAATGTAATCCCATGTATTTATCTTCCTTTGAATTTCTTGTGCCTTTGGGGTCTTGTTGAGAAAGTTTTTAACTGGGCCTATGTGTTGGAGTGTTAGACCTATGCCCTCTTCAAGTAACTGCAAGGTCTCTGGTCTGATTTTCAGATCTTTATTACATCTTGAATTGACTCTTGTGCAAGGTGAAAAAGTGGAGGTTATTTCCATTTTTCTGTATATGGTTAATAAGTTTTATTTTTTATTGGTGCATTATAATCATACATCTTTATTAGGTACAAGCTGATAAAAGGCGTACATGCACACATTTCTTATTTAATTCTTCCCCAATTCCTGCCCCACTCCCTCATCCTCCCTCCTTCTCAAGTTCACTTTAGTGATTGACTTTGATATGATTGTGGAAGTACATCATGTGCATTAGGGTGTTTCCCTCCCACTCCCATCACCTTCAGTTAAGTCACCTTCTTTGCTCATCTAAAGTTTCTCCTTCTTCGTCTAGAGTCCCTCTTATGTCCCACTTTCTCCCTAGCTTCTGCATATTAGGGAGAGCATAAATTTTTTTACTTTTTTGTGACTGACTAATCTCGCTTAGCATAATGTTTTCCAGTTCCATCCATTTCCCTGCAAATGACATGATTTTGTTCTTCTTTATGGTTGAGTAAAATTCCAAAACCATTTGAAGAGGCTATCTCTTCTCCAGTATTTGTTTTTGGCCCCTTTGTCAAATATCAATTGGCTGTAAGTGTACAAATTTGTTTCTGAGTCTTCTATTCTGCTCTGTTGGTCCATTTGTCTATTTTTGGCCAACACCATACTATTTTTATTACTATGGCTCTGTAGCATAGTTTGAATACAAGTATTGTGATACCCCCTGCATGGTTCTTTTTGCTCATAACTACTTTGGCTATTTTTGTTGCTCCAAATGAATTTAAGGACTGATTTTTCTATATCTGTCAGGAATGATCTTGATAATTTAATGGGTATCACATTGAATCTGTAAATCACTTTTGGAGAATGACCATTTCAATGATATTTATTCTTCCTATCAAAGAGCATGGAAGGTCTTTACATCTTCTAAGGTCTTCTTCAATTTCTTTTTTTCAATTTTTTTATAATTTTCCTGGTACAGATCTTTTACCTCTTTGGTTAGGTTTATTTCTAGATTTTTTTATTTATTGGGGGGATATCATGAGTGGAAGTGTTTTCTCAATTTCTTTCTCAATGTATTTATGGTTGGCACACAGGAAAGCTTCAATTTTTTAGACTGATTTTGACTGATTCCAAGACACTTTGTTGAATATGTTGATCAGTTCTATCTATAAATTGTCCACTTTTATACTTGCAGCAAAGCTTGGTAAGAAGTCAATAAGAAAAATAAAATTAATTATTTTATTCAGTGAATATTCATTTAGTACTTATTACTTACCAGGGATTTTATAAATTTAGCATTTTTGAAGGATTGTCTAGACCCTGAAAATTCAGAGCTGAAAAAGACACAAGAATTTGTGTCCTCAAAAATTCACAGATTACAAAAGATGAAATATATATTTTAAACACATAATTGGCTATGGATTGTATGTCAATGTTTTATTATGCAGAAGAAATAAAAATTGTGGAAAGCCTGAACTTCATTTAATTATGGAAAAGTCAAAATTTGTGACAAATTTACATTTTTTTTAAAATCCTACTTTGTCTTTAATTTCCATATTTTTTCATCTTCTTCACAATGTTTGTAATTTTTTATGGTACTGGAAGTATATATTTTGTGAATAATTGAATGTTTCAACAATGTCAGTAGGATGTTTGTGAGCTTTGAGAATTCTATCAGTGTTTCCTCCAAAAAATTCATATGCCACTATGGTGTCAACCAATTAGATGCACATTCATTACATTTTTAATATTCCCTATTCCCAAGCATCAGCAGCAGCAATTTTTTGCAATGTCACCTTAGAGTCTCTTTGAAAGAAACATGTGTGTATGTATGCCCATTTATTCCACTTCTGACTTCTATCTCATAAGTATTAATTAGAAAATTAGTTCACTGTAATTCACTTTTAGTATGTGAACAAATTTCTCAATATTTATTTAGAATAAGTTACATTATCTAAATTAAATTTTCAATTCTTAATTATAGATAATACAGAGAGGGACAGAGGGATGGGAGAGAGAGAGATTGAGAGAAAGGGAGAAATTACTCTGTCAGTTTTCTATTCTAGCCAGTAAAGACTGAGAGAAGGTATTTCAAGGAGATATAAAAATGAAAGCATTCTGTTTTACTAGCTTCTCACTAGAATTTATTGAACATTCTACAGTAGGTACATTGTTTATTAAGTGCAAAGAGAAGGAGAACAAAGATATATAACAAGTCATTAATATTTTCTGAGTAAATAAAGACATGAAATTATAGTTTCTATTCTTGAGGTTATAGTACTGCAGGCCATAAATGGTATGCACAAAAATGGCAGTAATACAGTACCTTATATTAAGTTGAGTTTAAAAAGGCACTGAAAAGCAATGTGCACCATTAAAAGAATAAAAATCCATTTCTCTGAGAGGGGCCATGGAAGATTCCAAAGAAGTGGCATTTTAGCATACTCCTGAATAAAACCCAAATCACCATAGATCTTCAAATTTGAGAATGAACTCAAATAGTAATCCAAATTATTTTCTTAAACTTCACTAGAGATCTAAATTTAAAAAAAAAGAATTCCTGAAATTTTACTTGACCTAGGGCAAAAATACCAACCTACATTTAATTAGTTAGATTTAATAGCTTATAAATAGTCTTAAGCAATACTGTCATACTAATACATAATTCTTGAACTAGGATTCAAACCAGACAATCAGTCCAGAAAAAGATGATTTGAGGCACCAATTTTCAAGTATCACTAGTTATCCAAAGGAATACCATACTTTTGTTAAATACTCAAATTATACTGACTCAAGGCCCATAGTCTTGAGTTCCAGAATTGCAACCCATTACCAATACCATGTCCACCAACAAGTATTCCCTGTAACTAAATATCCTCTAAATATCTCTAATTCCTCCTCAGCTTTGCCTTTCAGTCACAGTTAAAGAGAAGGACATGACTAGCCTTCTCTTAGTCATCTCAGTGGTTTTTCCTACAGTATTGTGAACAGTTTAGTTAGAAAATGTACAATTTATCTTCTCAAGAGTAAAAATAAGTACCAAAGTCTAAAGACATTTCAAATATACACATTAGAAATATATATTTTTAAAAAATATTTGACGAGGAGACCTTTAAAACTGGACTCAGCTAGTGTCATTGTGAACATACAGAAGAGCTTCACATCTTGGACAGGTTCAAACATCTATTTTGATAGTAGGATTCAGAATAAATTACAGCACCCAATTGAATACCAAAAACAAACATATGAAATGAATCCTGGAGCCAGGCCTTCTATCTAAGCAAAAATGCAAGAAGAAAAAGCATTAATAATCAGAAGGAACAGAGAGTTGTGAGTAGGAATCCAACCATTTATAATTTGTTGTTTCAAAATACCAGTTAAGCTGCTAAAGAACTAGGATGACAGAGTACAAGGTAGGTCTTCAATCAGAAGAAGCTGATAGAACAGAAATTTGGCAACTTGTTATCATGACCAGAATGTAATTAACCACAAATTTAATGTGAGGTTTTGTTGCCCAACGTTTTGACCATTTTCAGAGCCATACAAGAATCTTAAACTGTGGGCAGAGATTGTGCAATGGGGCAAGACTCCAGGAAGATTAAGCCGGGCGTGGTGGCGCACGCTTGTAATCCCAGCATTCGGGAGGGGAGGCTGAGACTGGAGGATCCGGGTTTGCGGCCAGCCTCAGCTACTTAGTGAGGCACTCCGCAACTTAGTGAGACTCGGTTTCAAAATAAAGAATTAAAAATAGGACTGGGGGTGTAGCTCGGAGGTAGAATGCCCCTGAGTTCAATCCCCAGTACCGCAAAAAAAAAAAAAGAGAAACTGATATGTCATCAGATGTTAATAGTCTGATTCAAAGTCAAAACCTCCACCTCTCTTCAAGGTTTCAATAACATCTTCCAAGTACAAATTTTCCTATATATTAGATTTAATAAGTGCTATTATACTGCATCTTATCACATTCTTACATTAAAATAGGCTTTAATTAGATTTAGAATTCTTATTTAAGGTCATGACATTAGTTTCTATATTTCCTTGCTCCAGGAGTATTATAAATGCAATTTTCTTGGAAAAATCAAGCTGTGTGACTCAGGCAGAATGTTTCACTACAGCCCAGGGTAGAAATGTGAGTTTTTTCATAGCAGTCTACCTAATTATCCTTTATTTTTATTCTTCCTATCAAAAGGGCACATTCATACCTTTAAAAAGAGCTTATTAAAATAGATTTTTTTTACATTTACATATTTCAGTAATACTATACATACTGTGAAAAAGCCAACAATGTTGCTCTAGCTCCTGTTAGAATTATTAAGTTTTTTCATAAGCAAAACCGTCAAAAGTATTTCATTTAGGGTAGAAAGCTTTGACCCCTTGCCTCCCACTAGACATTTTTTTGTGTGTGTGTGGCAATGAATGTTTGCGCTTCAGTCAACAAGTACTTACTGACCACCCTCAGGTCACATTCACTCATATAAAGGGGCTGCAAAGAAAGCAAGAATAATTAGAATTAAAGGCAACGTTCAAACCTCATTAAGTCAAAAGCTTCAGAATACTTTCTTATTCAAATATTGGATGTGTTTGACTATTTGAGTTTCTCAACTTTGTCCAGAAGACTAATTATAGGTAGCCCAGTATGGAAAATGTGGAAAATGGCATGTGGGGTAGGGTAAAAGTACTATATCATCTGGGCAATTACCTATTTTCAGTACCTAAAAGAGACTGCAACACACACACACACACACACACACACGAAAGAACATAATATCATCAATGAATTACTACTACGACATAGTAGCTCATGCAATAAAACAGATTGGAAACAAAGAAATGTTTTTATAGAAATACTTTCAAAGACTTGTGTCTATCACAGACTTTCTAAATTAACAGAGGAAGGAATATGTCAATCAGAGGAAGAGGGCAGTAAACATTTGGTCAGAACTGGAAGTGAGGAAGGAGAGAGAGAGAGAGGAAGAAAATAAATGAGTCACTGTGGAAAAATCACCTTTGCCCTTTTAAGCCACCTAGAGAACATTAGGCAACAGATTTTAAGCACTATAATCCCAGGAGCTGGCTACTACCTCAGTGGAATTAGTTCATCTCGATGTTATTTAAACAGATGCATCATGTCATGATATGATCTAGTAAATATTTGTCTTATCTGTGATAGTCCTGCACATTTATGCTTGAGGAATTCCAAACATTATAAACAGGGGCTATAAGTTATATCCTGTTTTAGTCAGATTTTTTGTCATTGTGATCAAGCACAATTTGGAGAGAGAAAGGCTTACTGGCTCAAGGTTTTAGAAGTTTCAGTCCATGGTTGTCCAGCTCCAAGGGAGAAACCACCCAGGGGAGGGCTTTAGGGCATGACAGAGGAAAAACTCCTCTCACCTTACAGTGGCCAGGAAGCAGAGATCCAGAGAGGTGGGAGCCAGGGCCAGATACAGTACCCATGGCCACTCTCCCAATGATCCACCTCCTCCAGCCACCCCCAGTTCTGAATGGGACTGCAGAGCCTAACACATAAGGTTCTCTGCGGGACATATTATATGAAAACTGTAACAGATCCCTAAGGTGAAATTTGAAATTCAGGTAATCAGACTTCTGATTTTAGTTCTGATCCGTAAAGAGCTCAGAAGCTGTCACTGTACTCCTTACAATAATAAAAAACTGAAAGTCAATGGTTCTTCTTGGACTATTAGGAAATGAATGTTGCAAAGGAAACCACCACCTCAAAACTCTTAGATACAGGCAATATCAGAGACATAGACAACATAAGTTAATCTGGAACATAAACCACTGTCTTCCGACATAGACAACATAAGTTGTCTATGTCTTCCGACATAGACAACATAAGTTAATCTGGAACATAAACCACTGGAGCAATAAACTGATAAGAAAAACCAATGGTAATGTTGATGCTTTTCTTAAAGTATAGACCAGAATGATAGAAATACCTCCCAGAGATTTCAGTCTCATGGAAGGCTCCTTACTTATGGGACTTACAACCAGGAAGTCTACTTCATAATGTGAAGATTCCTGAAAAATTCTATCTAGATCTGGCATTGTGACATATAACCAAGCATTTTCTCTGTAAAAAAGGTTTGCTATCCAGGGAAAGGTAGTGCTAGATTCTTTTTCCAGTTAAGGAAAGTAAGACATAGAAACACAGGACAACTAAAAGACTGAGATTAAATCATAGGTTTACAGAATGCTTCCTCCCCTTCATATTTTACCACTAAAGAAAGAGAGCACTAGTATAACAGTGAGACACAACTCTGTGAGAGAAAGAATTCTTAGGAAAGAAGCCCAAAATTAATAGAAAAGGCAATCGATACAAAAAAGAAAAGACATTAAAAAGTTGATACCTTCCTACAACTACAGAAATCATTAGATTCATTCCCAACTCTTTACACATAGTATAAAATGTTACACTAAAGAACTAGTTATCTCAGTTCCTATTATTCACTGCCTTTAGCTTTCATTAGAAAACTACAAGGTATGCTAGAAAAGAAAAAGAGAACACAGTATGAAGAGATAAAGCATCACAACCAGATGAAGATATGACACAAGTGTTGAAGTTATAAAACAGGGAACTTAAAATAACTGTGATTGATTTTTCTAATGGAAAAAGTAGGCAACATACAAATAAAAAGGGGTAATTAAGATGGGAAACTTCTGAAGGAGAATCAAAATAAAATGATATGATTAAAAAACAGTAATGGAAATTAATAAAGCATTCTACTTGATGATCAGTAAAATTGACACAAAAGAGGAAAAAGTAAGTGAGTTTGAGGATACATCAATAGATACTTCCAAACTAAAATTTAAAGAGTCAAGAATTAAGCAAAACATTAAAGATCTATAAGATAATTTGAAATGTTGTTAAATATGTATAATTAAGACAGAAGCCAGAAAAATAAAACACAAGAACAATAACAAAATATCAAATTGCAGTGCACTTCTTGTCAGAAACGATGCAACAAATAACAAAAAAAGGAAAGTTAAATACTTAAATTGCTGGAGGAGAAAGGGTATGAACCTAGAATTCTGCATCCAATGAAAGTATCCTTCAAAAGTAAAGGAGTTTTTTGTTTGTTTGTTTGTTTGCTTGTTTGTTTTGTTCTGTTTCATTTTGTTTGGTTTTTTTCCAGAACTAGTAATTGAACCCAGGAGCATTCTGCCTCTGATCTACACCTCCAGCCCTATTTTTTATTCCTTATTTTGAAACAGGGTCTCATTAAGTTGCAAAGGGCCTCACTAAATAACTGAGGCTGGTCACAAACCTGTAGTCCTCCTGTTTAAGCTTCCCGAGTACTGGGATTACAAGTATGTACCACCATGCCTGGCTTGAAGGAGATTTAAGGACCTACTAAGATTAATACAAAGTAAGAGAATTTATCTCCATCTCACCTATTATGCAAGAAATGTTGAAAGACATTCTTCGGAGAGAAGGAAAATAATACAGGTCAAAACCCTTCTTTCAGGAACTAATATACGAATCAGGTTAAAAAAAAAAAAAACTCACCAACGATATGTTTGATGAGAACAATATCATCAATCAAATTTATCTAATTGACACAGAAAATTATATCCAACAGTAACAAAATGAGCATTCTTCTCAAGATTATATGATTCATGCCCCAAGACAGACCACATTCTGAAACACAAACCATCTCTTCACAAATTGTAAAGCACAGTAGTCAAAAACTATTTTAAGATCACATAGGCATTACACTAATAATTGGTAAAAGAAAGTGAAAAGTCCACAATATTTGTAAATTAAAAAGTTCAACTGCACATGTTCAAAAAAGAAGCCTCAAGGGTAAATTTTAAAATATTTTCATTTCATGAAAATCAAAATGCAGCTTATCAAAATTTGTGAGATGTTGGGAAAGTAGTAAATACAGGAAAATTTATAGTATTAAGGATATATTTTAGAAAAGAAATCAATACATAACCTTTTCTTTCACAGAGGGACATTAGAGAAAGAAGAACAATTTAAATAATAAAACAAGTAGAAAAATGAATAATAATCTTAGAACTCAAGTCAATAAAAATATTAGGAAAAATGATCAAATTTTTAAAAAATGATAAAATTTACAAACACCTAGTCAGTCAAAGAAAGAAATAAAAGTGATCAAATTACTGATATTATAAATGAAATAGGTGTAATCATTACTAATTAAATAGACATTAAAAGAATAATAAGGTATTACTAAGAATATTTATATGTCTGTAAAATAGTTAACTTCAATGAAGTGGACCAATTCCTTGAAAACACAAACTATATAGACTCACACATGTAGTAACAGGTCATCTGAAGAGGCCTATATTTGTTAAATAATTTGAATTGGTAGCTTTAAATTTCAGCAAAATAATTAACAGGCTTAGAAAGTTTCACTGTTGAAATCTATCAAACATTAAAGAAAGAAATAACACCAAATTTCACAGTCAGGCTGGGGATGTATTTCCAAGGTAAAATAGTTACTTGCTTAGCATGTGTGAAGCCCTAGGCTCAATACCTATACCACAAGGGGGGGAAAAAGACTTCATAATCTCTTCCAGAAAATTCAATCTCCTAGCTTCCTTAGCAGTTGAAATACAGGCATGTAGTCTTGGCCCTTTATATAAGACACATCCGTAAGAGACCATACTTGGACCCAAGAAGGTTGAGAAAGTCATGTCCAGTGAGAAATTTCATAGGGAGCAGCAGAAATGTCCTTGTGTAGATGGATAGTCACCTATTTCTTGGGCTCAAGAAAAATGAAATTAATCTCTTGGAATGACTTCAATAATGTCCTCCTTAGCCTCCATAGATTCTGTGAGCTGTCATAGTTTTCTCTTTTTATTAAACACCATTTCTGATTAATCTATCTAACCTGAGTTCTGTGGTTGCAACTAGACCACTATGAGAGTTTCTGCTCATGCATAACTTCTATCCAATATCAGCCTTCATACATGGACTATGTATAAAGAGAGAATATGTTTACCTTGACAGTATGCATTGAGAAGTTTTGTAAAAACTGTAAATTAATTTTATGTTATTTCTCATTAGAACAAAGTTGCCTTATAACAATCCTCCAAAGTAATATGGTACAGTTATAGAAGGGCTAATTTGGTTTAGGAAAACAGCATTGAGTTTGTATCATGATAGACCTGGTATTCAATCCTTGACTTGCACTTTCCTGGTGTTCAATCTTTGATTTACTCTGGGAAAGTTACAGGGGTTCATTAAAACCCTATTCACCTCTAAACACAGGTAATATAATTGACTGCCTCTGGAAAATACTATTGCTTGCCTACTCATGAAGCTAATTCCTCTTATTCTTGATTAACACAATTCTACTTTACTTTTGAGATCACAATTCTACTTTACTTTTTAGCAATGTACCATCCCAGGCGACATTTCTTAATTGATGGTATTCTATTCTCATCTGTTAGTAATGGGTTTTGTATCTGATATGTGATCCACTTCGGTTCAAAGCAACCTCATAGGACAAATGCTAGAAATTTCTAGAAAATACTTCGATCCTTGGGAAAGACAATAGGGAAGTGAGAGTCATGAGCAAGATTGAGAGTAGAAGTTGTCTTTATTTCTGACTTTGAAGGAAAATGGAATTCTTGAAGTTACATTGCTTTCCACATGTAGGATGGGAGGACCAGCAGATTGACAGACCCAGATCCACAGTGCTAGCATCATTTATTCCCTAAGCCATCTTCAGAAGCACTTCTCTCTAGACTCTGCTCTATGATAAAAATGTATCCATGATATTTAATACAATGTCAGTTGTATTACTTGTTGCTAAAACCATTTTTACAGAAACTTCCCTGCTGGGTTACTTCATAAGGACTGAATAAGATAATTATTTTTAAGCAAAAGGAAGACAACTTACTCCTCTAACTCACCTTGTGATTTACCATCTGACTAAGAGTAAAGTCAAATGCCTCACAATGCTCATGACTCTTCCCACTCTCACCACCAATCTGACCTAATCTCTTGCTAATTTTCTCCTTGCTCTCTCTGGTCCAGCTCTTCTAGCTTCCTTGCTGTCTCCCCCAACACCCAAGAAAGCCCCTCCCAAAGGATGTTTGCTTTAAGTATTCCCTCTACATAGAGTGATCTTTCTGCAGAAATCACTTAACTGATTCCCATCCATCCCTCTTTCCTCAGACTTCATTTTCTCTGTGATACCTTCCTGACTTCCTTGTCATTAATATGACCCCACTTAGCCTATTTTACAATTTTATTTTCCCCATTGCATTTCCATAATGGATAACTTAATTACTTATTGTAGTTATTATATAACATATAAATATATAGAGAAACTGTGTGAGGGAAGGAGCCACTCTTGTTTAACGATGTGTTGTTCAACACCCGGAAGCAGTGCCTAACATATAATAGGTGTTTAATGACTATATGTTGAATTAATCATGAATATAAAAATATAGTCAAATGTGTGACACATTTTAGCTATCCAATAAATCTCCTCTGAATTGCTTTGTAACTCCTGGCTTGTTCTTGCCTCCTGTGTTCCATGAATGTAGTAAGATCCACCTGGCTGTTTAAGTCCTGATCTTCTTTCTCCCTTTGTCTCCCCATATGTCCTTTTCTGCATACAGTACTACTACACTGTCTATGGCTATGTCTCCTGGCTTTTCTCTTTGCATGAACACTCTCTTTCATATTCACCCAGTAAAAATTTATCAGGTTCTTATTTTGTGCCAGGTATGTTGGGTTTTACACTTTCAAAGGACAAGGTGACAAAGCCTAAGCTAATAGATACTCTGTTATGATTTCTCTCACATGTCAATGTGGTTAAAATAGTGTGTGTATGCTTTTATGTGACAAATTAATAAAGGTTTTTATACAACATGCCCCAGGTCTAGGGTGAAATGTGTGTAACGGTCACTGGTCAAGAAAACAAGTAGATTGATCATGCTGAACGATGAACTGCAGAAAGAAAGGTCAAGAGAACTGCACCACAAATTGTTGTACAAACAGGAGTTCAGGGCTCTGCCACTAAGATAGAAGGACAGGTCTTTTCAGTAGCTCTCAAAGTAAAGGAAAGAAAAATACTACACATTTGTAGAACATGAAATATTTAGTCAAGGATGCAGTATTTTTTAAATAAATCTACTCTCCCAGAAATGGAGATAAATATATATAACTGAAATTGATTTATCAAAAATATTTAATAAGCTATTCTTTAAAAGTCATTCTAATTTATTTTTCCTTTAACAAAGATATTTTCAGGCAGCATTTTTAATGCAGAAATTTCCAATTCTCAATAGCTGTCATAATGCCAAGTGAAGAATTTATTCATCCATGAAAGCTTCCTTTGTTAAAATACAGATCGCATTATTTATACAATCTGAATGTTTAATGAATGCATACAAATTCAAATGTCAATGTAGATAAACTAAAATTACATTTCTATCAAGGAAAAGGAATTTTCAACAAAGAAGAAGACTTCTGTCTTAAGGTGAAAAAGTTAAAGAATAAATCCTGTAATGTTTTTTAAAAAGTAAATGATAGAGAAATGTATGATGGTTTCCCAAAAGGTTATCTTAAAAGCAAATGTGAAACCATGCCTTTAAACAATGAATGGTATAGCCATATCACTTTATAGATTAGAGAGTAGATTGAAATAACATATTTTTATTCCATATCATGATGAAAAGTGGAAAAAATTATTCTCAGATTATTTAAGGATAGTAAATGTAATTTGAGAATTCTGTTCATGCATCCAGATTGAAGTGGCGTGAGCTGTTGCTTTATCAATAAAGCCCTTGAGCAGAATTGACATTAATTGAAGAATCTGACCATGCCAATATATTCTGTGAAGTTGTTTTTTCAACTACATATGAAACATTTCTCAAATACAAACTCATACCCAGACGTGTTATTTTGAGATGTTTACTCTTTTGCAGGTCATGTGGAGAGGAATGACAGTGGGAATTATCAGATCTCTCAATTATTTCCCATTACAGCTGCAGAATGAAATTTTTGTAGAACCACTTTCAAAATATTTCTCAGGTAAAAAGAAGCACATGGGAGTAAATTTAGATTTATTGTCTTCATAGACGCTTCCCAGCAAGGTTACTTTATTTGCAGACAGAGCAAATTGATAACAAACAATGTTATTTCTGCATTTCTGAGAACCTAACTGATAAGCTGCTCTCTTCCTCAGGTCTGTTCTATTTTCAAACAAGAATTTCTATCACCAAGATATTTGCCATGAAATAGTTAACAAAAGGTTTCCCATTAACTATGAATTTAGCTTTATGAGGTTAAAAAAAAAAAAAAAAAAAAAAAAGATGAGGGGAGAGGAAAGGAGCCAGTGACTTTGTTTTATTGTCATGATTCAATTCTCCTATTTCAACTGTGCAGAAGTGTAATCATTTAATCATTTGGGGGGTTTAACAATGGATTACTATAAGTCTACAAATTCAAATTGGTATTTGTAGAATACACTACCCAACAGTAGTCTCGTGGCTAATAAACAACAACAAAAAATATGTCCCACAGTTGTGGAGCATAGAAATATGAGATCATGGTGCCAGCATGGTTAGGTTGGGTGAGAGCCTTTTTATGGGTTGCAAACTATTGACTTTTTCATATTTTCACATGATGAACAGTAGCGCTCTCTGAGGTTACTTTTAACAGGACACTAATACATTTCATGAAGACTCTGCCACAATTCCCAAAAGCCACATTTTTTAATACCATCACATTGGAGGTTAGGTTTTTAACATATGTATTGGTGGGAAGGGTACAAACATTTAATCAATTATAGTCAGAAATATAATTTCTTATATAATCTTCTCAGTGTACTTTTGGAGAATCATTAATCATTACTGAATACTGTATATAAATCCAAGGTGCTATAGATCCTGGAGGAGGCTATTTAGTTGTCTGCATGAGATACAGCTCAACTGCAAATCAGTGCAAATAATTTGGAACATCTGCACTAGTAAATTTTGATTTGAAGTCAATATACTAATTTCTTCAGATGCAAGAGAAAGCAACCAAATTAGAATTATCTAAGAAGTAAATGGTAATTTTCTGACTCAAAAAACCAAATAGTATAAAACCAGTTTGAGGGAGGTTGGAGGCTTTAAAAATCTTAAAAGATGCACTTTGATCTTCTGTGCCTCATACTGGTTTCATTAAAAAAGAAAATAAAACATTATGTTAAATGACATAAGTCAGTCACAAAAAGTAAAAAGTCATATGATCTCCATAATACGTGGAAGCTAGGGAGAAAGTGGGTCATAGGAGGGACTCTAGACAAAGAAGGAGAAAGCTTAGATGAGCAAAGGTGACCTAACTGAAGGTGATGGGACAGGTGGGAGAGAGGAAAACACCTTAATGCACATCATGTACATTCAAAAACATATCAATCACTAAACTTACATGAGAAGGAGGGGGTGTATGGAGTGGGAATTGGAGAAGGGCTAAATGAGGGCTGTGTGCATGTATGCCTCTACCAGCTTGTACCTCACAAAGATATTTGATAAATGCACCAATATAATTGTACATTTATCATGATCTTTCACCCAATTACAAGAACCTGATCCAGTTTAAAAATTCAAGTCTTCTCAATGAGAAGTCAGGATCTCCTTAAATATTACCATGTAATAAATACCATATAAATATAAATTACATATATTATACCATATATATATACCATAAAACTTTGTTTTAGTTTTCTTCCAAGGGACCTGCAACCACTTATCAGAAGAGACTATACATTGGAAGAGAGAATATGCAATATTACTGGATAGTGGCTTCATTTAATATCTGAGGATCAAAACCCCACGTTCTTCCATCAGGAATTCTCCTTGTTAAATAAGGAAAAGTATCATACCTTCTGTTCTTATGTTCACTGAAGAAAAAAGGAGGTTGGAGCTCACAATAAAGACTTGAGATGAAGTTATAGTGTCTCAGTACAGGTATATTGTCATGATTTAATTCTCTTAACTATGAAGAAGAGTGATGAATTTTGGACTTTAACCATGGATTACTATGAGTCTACAAATTCATATTGGCCTTTATAGAATACTCAACCAAACAATAATAAAATATTATTTTAGTTTCAAGTGGAACAACCACAAAATAGAAGATATTATGAGCCATGAAAAATTATATCAGACTTAAAAGATTAAATTAAGTCAGACTTAATAGAAATGATAGAAAGTACATTCTCAGTGTAATGGAGTTAAACAAGTTATCAATGGAGGAAGATAGGGAAAAAATTCAAATATATGGAAATTAAACAATACACTACAAAATAACACACAGCAGGAAAAAGTTCAAGATCAATTCTGAAAATATTTTGAACTAAATGAAAGTACAACTTTTTAGAATGTGTAAATGCAACAAAAATGGTACTTAGTAGCTTTTTTAGAGCACTGTTTATTAAATAAAATTTAAAAATCTAAGCTTAATATTCTAAGCTTCTAGCCGGGCGTAGTGGCACATGCTTGTAATCGCAGCATTTGAGAGGCTGAGACCGGAGGACCCAGGTTCGCGGCCAGCCTCAGCTACCTAGTGAGGCCCTCTGCAACTTAGTGAGACCCAGTTTCAAAATAAAGAATAAAAAATACGACTGGGGGAAGAGCTCAGAGGTAGAATGCCCCTGAGTTCAATCCCCAGTACCACACACACAAAAAAAAGTATTCTAAGCTTCTACCTTAGTACAATAGAGAAAGAAGAGCAATTTAATCTTTGATCAATCAGAAGAAAAGAAAATAAAATGTAACAAAAATAAATGAAATAGAAAAATTTAATATAAAAATTAACAATATTAAGAATTGAATTTATATTTTTTAATTTTATTGATACATTGTACTTTAAGAGGGCATAGGACCACAGCTCCAACATATAGACATGTATAAAAACTTCCTCAATAAGACCTCAAAAGCACAAGAAATTAAAATGAGGATTAATCTTTGGGATTTTATTAAACTGAAGGGCTTCTGTGCAGCAAAGGAAACTATTAAGAACCTTAAGAGAGAGCTGACAGAATGGGAGATCTCTTCCAGCTACTCCTCCAACATATATAGAATATACAAATAACTCAAGAAACTTACTGCCAAAAAGTAACCCAATAAAAAATGGACAAGTGGACTAAATAAACACTGTAAAAAAGAAGCAATAGAAATGGCCAATAAATATATGAAAAAGTATTCAATATCATTAGCAATCAGAGATGCTAATCAAAGCTACTCTGAGATTTCACCTAATCCCAATGGCAATCAAATATTGAATTTTTAAAAGATTAGTGAAGTTTATAAATGTCTAGCAATATTAACCACACAAAAAGGGAAAGTCAAAAATTACATATTTCAGCCATGAAAGAAATATAATCTTTACAGATTCCATTGAACATGAAAAGAAAAAAAAAGAACACTGCATAGAACTCTATGTTCACATGTTTGTTAATTTGGGCTAAATGGAATAATTATTTGAAAGACACAAACTACCAAAAATCAGGCACAAAGAAATATTCTAGATAGACTATCCCTCTTAAAGAAATTACATAATAATTAAAACCTTACAAAAAGTAAAAAACATTGCACCTGATAGATTCATCTGTGAATTCAAGAAAATTGCTATAATGTTTTCTTAAATATTTGGTAGTTCTCTAGAATCTCTTCTTGAAAATAGAAGTAGAAGAAATAATTCCCAATTCACTCATTGTGGCATCTTTACCATAGAAGAAAGGAAAATAACAGACCAATAGTTCTCATTAATAGAAATGCAAAAGTCTTCAACAAAATATTACCAAATTGAATACAACAATGTACAAAGAATTATGAGCCATGGTCAAATAGGATGGATTCTAAATATTAAATACTTCTTTGACAATTAAAAATAACAAATCTATAATATCAATATTTTTTTAAAAATTCACGTGGAACTTGAGGTAGAGAATGTGAAAAAACACAACAACTTATTATAAAAACATTATCAGTATAATAAAAATCGAGGGAAATATCTTCAAATTTAATAAAGAATATTTACAAAAAAGTTACAGCAAATATACTTTATGGTGATAAACTGTACAGTGTCTTCCCAAAGTCAAAGGCAAGGCAAATATGTCTTGTCTCAATGCTCCTATTCAACATTGTCTCAGATATAGTAAAATACTAGAAAATAAACACTACATAGATTGAGAAGAAAGAAATAAAACTCTTTTTGCTATAATACAATTTTCTACATAGAAAATCCCAAAGAATCTCCAACTTCAGAAACTAATAAGCAAATATAGAAACATTGCAAGGTAAGAGATTAATATACAAATACTAATTGCTTTCATACAAATAAGCAATAATTTTATTTTTAAAGCAATTCAAGTAACACCAAAAAGGAAGTACTTTAATGAAACTTAATAAAATATGTACATAATCTCTTCGCACAAAAAACACATAATTGATGAAAAGGATCAATGAATATCTAAATAAATGAAGAAATATTTTGAATAACTAGATAAGAAGATTCAATATTGAAACTTTAATTCTTCTTAAAGTGACCTTCACCTTGACTGTAATTCCAATCAAAATCTCAACAAGCTACATATATTAATGTAAAATTCATTCCAAAGTTTACATGGAAGACAAAAGATCTGGTATAGCCCACACAATCCTGAAGAAGATAAAGTTAGAAAACTCACATGATACAATTTCAATACTTACTATAAAAGTGTCAGAATAGTATGATATTTGCAGAATAGACATATATAACAAAGGAACAAAATGGAAGCCCAGAAATTTGTTCACAAAAACACTACAGTCAACTTATCTTTGGAAAAAAGAGCAAAGGCAATTTAAAGGGAAAAGGATGATCTTTGCAACAAATGGCTCTAAAGCCATTATACACCATAGGGGGAGGGGAAAAAGTAGAAACTACACACAGTCTCATACCTTATGCAAAAAACTCATATTACACATCAAAAAACAAAATGTAAAACTATAAAACTTTTAGTAGAAAAGCCTATGCAAGCTTTAGTTCAGTGCATATTTAGATAAGACAATCTTTTCCTGTGAAAGAAAATATGGTAAGTTGAATTTTATTAAAATTCAGTACTTTTGTTCAGTGAAGGACATTAAGAGAATGAGAAGACAAGCTGCCTACTTGGAGAAAATATTTACAAAGCATATATCTGATAAAGAACTTGTGTTCACAATACACAGGAACTCAAAATTCAACAATAAGAAAACAATGTGATTTAAAAATGAATAAAATATCCAAAAAGAAAATCAAAATATATGTGGGTGGCACACAGACATAAGAACGGATTCTTAGCATCATTTGTATTAGAAAACTACAAATATTAATATCACAGTGCAATATCACCCCTTAGAAAAGTTTCAGTACAAAAAAAATAGACAAGATCAAATTTTGGCAAGCATATGCAACAACAGGAACTCTTACTGTAATTCATTGCTGGTGAAAATGAAAAATGGTACAGCTGCTTTGAGAATCACTTTTCAGTTTCCTACACAATTAAATATAGTCTTATCGTGTGATCCAGTAATTGCAATTACATTCCTAGTCATTGGTTCCACTAATTTGAAAACTCATGTTCACACAAAAAACCTTTATGTAAACATTCATAATAGCTTTCTTTATCATTTTCAGACATTGGAAACAGTTAAGGTGTCTTCCAATTAGATGAATGGATACACAAACTATGGGGTATGCACACAATGTAATATCAATCAACAATAAAAAGAAATGAACTATTAAGCCACTAGATGACGCAGATGAATCATAAGTACACATTGATAAACTGAAAAAGTCAGTCTATAAAGGCTACTTTATGGTTCTCATTGAATGATATTCTGCAAAAAAATAAATAAATAAAACTATAGAAACTATAAAAAAGAAAAAAGAACTAGGAGGCTCCCGTGGATTTACAGAGAATTAAAAAAGGTTAAAGCAGCAAAGCATGAGAAATTTTTAGTGTAGTATAAGAATCTTACATAATACTGTGATTATGGATACATGATATTTTGTGTTTCTCAAAATGCAGAGGCTCAAGGAATTTTTTTAATTACGTAAAAGTTTGAAGGACCCAAGGAACGCAGCTATAAGGAAACAATCCAACTGAATTAACAAATGTATAAAACAACCTCCATGAAGGAAGTGAGGGAAATTGGCACTACAAAAGGAGAGTTTAAGAATAAAGGCAAAAGAAACTATACCTGGGGACTGTATTATATTTGGTAAAGTTTTTTTCCCATGGTGGTGAGGTTAACAATTCTAATATACATGCACTGGAAAAGAACAATAAAAGAAATGGAAAGGAGATGATAGGAAATAATTTTTTCACTGTCAGACTAACAGTTTGCAGACAAACCAGGGGAAGAGGTTTAAATCATCTATGTGGTACTGGATTACTTCCAGAGATGTCAACATGAATTAATATTTAACTTAATATAAGGACAAATGATTACATAAATAAATATTCAACAATATATAAACAGTATACACACACTTGTGTCCATGCTCTGCCAGCTAAAAGGCATAAACACAATTAGATCCAAAAGCAATGAGCACACCTAGAACTTAGATAGATATTTCTAGTGGCGTTTCTCATGAAACATATAAGGCAACCCTGGAGAAAAAGGGACAGAAAGAGGTTTTTTGTTGTTGTGTCAAAGAGACTCAGAAGTCAACAAAGAGCTACCATGGCCAGAGCTGGAACAATTTGAGCAAACAAACTATATACAGGAGTATCAAACTATGAAGTATAAAGTAATAAGCATGAACCCATATTGGTAGAAATAATTGATTCAATAGATGAGAGATAAATCTCCAGTGTAGAATTTCAAATCATTTGCATAGATATTCCACCCTAAAGGAGGTAAAGCATCCTCACTTTAAAAGAGGTAAACTCTTCACTCCTTAAGTATGTGGTGAGTGGCTTCTTTTCAAAGAGTATATCATAGAGCCAGGGGGAAGATAGTAAATGTAGAGTGGAGAAACTTGATTAAAAACTACCTAATGTGAGGAACTCAAGGCTACGATCAACAATAGATCATGAATTTGCTGGATATGATGTGATGATAATGGCACTTTAGCTCTCTGACCTTCTTCCCAAGAACATGTAACTCCAGTACAATAATGAAAGGTGGATTGGGGAAAGAAAAAAAAAAACTAAGAACATTCTATAGAATATACAACCACTACTCATATAAACTATAATGGTCATTTAAAAAAGATTAGCTAGGCTCTGTACAGGTGAAAGCCTGTAATTCCAGTACTTGGGAGACTGAGACAGGGGAACAACAAGTTTGAGGCCCGTATCAACAATTTAGCAAAACCCAGTTTCAAAATAAAAAGTAAAAATAAAAATAGCTAAGAGATAGAACACCCCTGGGTTTAATTTCCAGTATCACAAAGAAGGAAGGGAGGAGAAGGAGGGGGAAGAATAAGGGGAAGGGGAAGGTAAGGGAGGGAGGGAGGGAGGGAGGGAGGGAGGAAGGAAGGAAGGAAGGAAGGAAGGAAGGAAGGAAGGAAGGAAGGAAGGAAGGAAGGAAGGAAGGAAGTTAGTTAGAAAAACTGTAACAGTCAACAGGTTACATAACAATTAGATGCAAAGTGGTATGCTAGAAAGGAAACTGAAAAAGCAGATGAACATTAAGTAAAAAAAGTACAGAAATCTGAATAAAGTAGGATATTATAAGGGAATACTAAAATACTATTCATATTGGTTCATTGATTATAAGTCACATGTCATACAAAGGTAAGCTCCTGAAAATGGGGAGAACTAAGTGTGTAGAATAATGTGACACTATAAATTTTTCCATTAATATATTTCTAAGAAAGTTCATTAGGAAATATTTTAAAAAAATAAGCAATAGACTTTATTTTTTATTTCATTAGAAACCACATTTTAAGAAATATAAGAAAATTATTATTACCTTTCAGGAATCAGTCATAGAAAAGAAAATTCTCTCACTGTGGCTATATCAAAGGCTTCAAAATATTATTTTGACAACAAAATAAACTTTAATGATACAGGCAAAAAATTAAAAAATGCTATTTACAAAATGCCTTTACTGAGATATTAGTGGAGCAGAAATAAACCACAATTGAACTTTAACTTCTTTGCTTCTCTATATTAAAGCTTTAATATCTTTTCTGCTCTTATGTTACTTAGGATTATATTCTCTTAGTGTCCCTTCAAATGACAAAATATCTGAATTCTTAGGCACTCATTATTATTTTTCGCCAGTGGTGTCAGAAAGATTTGTCTTGGATTATTTAGAAATGATTTCATTCCAGTTTATTTATGGTGTGTTTAAATGAGGAAAGATTGGGAAAATACTGTCACAATACCAAATTCAAATATCTGAAACTTGCATAGGAACATATAAGGAGAAGAAAGCTTAGTCAGGAAGAGCTTAAGGAGTATCACTGTCTATTGTGCAGAAAATATGATCAAATATTATATTGTCTCCCATGGTTTACTAAAATTTATGGAAGAAACAAGTAATAAAAAGGTTGTGAGGAGATCTGGAAAGGCACCAATGTTTTCAGGAGTAATGAGTGAAGTTATGTATTATATGTGTAGTAGATATCTTACATCTAATTTTGCACAAAAAATGTACAACATATTCTATAGAGAAATATTTTGAAAGTTATGTCATCATACACTACCAAACGAAACTTGTTCATACCTTATCACCAATGATTAAATGTTAAATTAAGTTAAAAATAGCCATGAAAGGAAATTTGTGTATGTATGTGTGTATTAAACTGTGTAACTTAGGTTTAATTTCATTTAACCTATAGAAAACCAACTTGGTCATTTTGATATTAAAGAATCATCAATTAATTTCACCTAGAATGTTTACAGAAGACCCAAAGTGAATTCAAACAAGTTACATCAGTAGAATAAAAGTCATATTTTTTTTTCTCTTGAAGACAACTACTTCTGTTGTAATAGGAAAGGAATCTATAAGAATTACAGTAAGTCCAAATAACCTTTACAAAGAAGATGGAAAAGCTCACTTCACCAATGTTACATAAAATTTCAGAATTTCAAATGAAAGAAACTCAGGGATGGATTTGATGAATCTTTTTGTTCAAATTCAGGCCTAATTATGTGTCTCATAAAGAAGACTTATCAGCAAGATGTTCAAAAGAAAGTATTGATTTGTTCAGATAAAGCTTTAAATCTCCTACCAGGAAATCTGAAAAGATTAAATAAGGATTTTGTCTTTTGGTGAGATGAAGGAATAAAAACAACCTTAGGAAACTGAATACTTTCATTACAGATTACTGAAAAGACTTCTAAATAAAGTCTTGTTCATCTTCTTTAAGTGAAGCATATCTACAAAGACAATATGTTATTTTGTATGAAGCCTAAAAATAAAAATATTATCCAAAATACTTGAAATATAGTTTTCATTTATTTAGAAAACTAAACTTTCTCCATATATATCAGTATGTGTTAAAAAGAAAAAAAAATGCACAATGAAGAAAGTTATTGCTTTTCTCTTTTCTTTCTCAAAACTTTACATTTGTTAGAAAGTTGGTGCTAATTCTTGATTATGTGGTCTACTTGTAAGAAAATTTTATGGCAATTTACTTAAATTTACTTGAAGAATAAGATGATTTCGGGTCCATTAGATTGGAGTTCTCTTTCTCAGTCTAAAATACTCTGAGCAGTTTTCCTCAGGGAACCAGTTTCTAGAAGGCTGCTGAAGGGTACTAACGTGGGTAGATAGGGATGTACAAAGTCACTAGCACTTCTTATATAACTATATATTGAGTACTTCCTTTGTTACACTTTATTATGATCATTAGTGGGAAATTAAGGTATTCAACTTACAAATCTGTTTTAGAAATTTAGGAATGGATTTAGCAACACCAAAAAAAAGTTTCAGTAGTTGAGAAGGCAATAAGGGACCCTAAGAAAAGGAAGATACCAGGTTAATAGATCAACAAAACTCTGAGAAGACTCAGGGCCTACAGGCAACTCTAGAATTTCAAAACTTCAAAGTTAAATAGCTTATTAAGAAAAGAAAGCCTGGAAGTAATAATTTTCTTATGGTTACTATAGTAAGGTGGAAATTTGAAGCGAGAACTAAAGTCAAGTGAAACTAAATATATACAATAAATGTTTTCGTCTACCCAATATTGTAAAGAATAAAAGAATTTTCACTAACATTGGAAGGTAAATACAATTTATGAAATTCACCTTTTGGGATCCCTAAAGGTCTTTTAAGGAATTAGGCAATTACTATTCAGAGATCTAAAACTACGAACTACCAATTATGCCCACAGACTACCAATTATGGAGGTGTCCTAAATGTTTACCAAGGAGATATGGTTGAAGAAGAATTGAGACTGCCAAAGCAGTCTATACTAAGACTGAACTTATTAGCCTATAAGTCAAGAAAGAATTTACCATGCCAGAACAACTTTGTAAAACCTCTCTGGTTGAAGAGAAATAAGAGGGCTATGAAAAGCATCTGATTGTCATTTTTGGTTTATTAAAAGAGGACTGAAAAATCTCTGTGGGGATTTGTCATTATCCAAGTGTAGTGTCTATAAACTTAGTTCCCAGAAAAGTCAGGAAATAAATGTTAATTTTCTATTCTTTATCTTCTATGAATATCGAACAAGCAATTCTCAAGTCTGAAATCACAAGAGCAGAATCTTCAAAACTAAGTGTGGATGGTAATTTAACTTCTTGCTTTATTGGGCTAACACATGAAGTGTGCTTCACAGTTAACACAAGCATGATAGAGCAAAGCTGATCATAATAAATAAAAGTGTCATGGGTTCTCCAACTTTCATCTAATTTAGAATTCGTTGAGATACTATCTTTCATCTAATATAAAATTCTTAGCAGCCCTAATAAATTGAGATAGTATCTAATTTCACCACTGAGGAGACCACATCTCATAGGACATAGACCTTTCCATCATCACTCCCTAAAAGCTTCCTTCCTGGATCTCTGAAAAATGAAAAAATTCATCCAGATGTTTGTACAAAATAATAATTGCATCCTTTTCCTTTCACAGCATACTAATAAAGTGATTATTCTCTTCTCATGCTTTCTATTTAGAACTTTGTAATATTTCTCTTTTCTTGGTGAGAGACACTTGAGGTGAAAAAAGGCATCATTAAAATTGTTTATTTAATTGTCACAAGTGGTTTAAAGCTTTTTTCTTTCTGTACTCAGCTACAAACTCCAATCTGAACATTTCAGTACCTTTTTTACAGCTGCCTTCTGACAGGTTGCTAGGCTATGAAGACTTTTCCTCACCTAAAGACTGCAGAACTATAATTGCTTATGAATTCAGAAAGTTTTTTTTTTAGCAGTTTTCAGTAACACTTTTCTACTTTTGCCTTATCTTAATATGATGCACTTTTAGATATCATAAGATTGTTTTGGGGTTTTTTCCTGCAAGCTTAAATGGCTTACCCTTAACATCTTGGTTCAGGCAAGAGTTGTTCATTTTTTAAAGTACTACATTTTGTTTAGGAGAACTGTGAAAAAATAGAAATCATCCTTTATTTCTATTTCCTTTGAAACTTTAGTATTTGGGTATATATATTTTGTTATTTTTGCCAAACATTGTTTTAAGTCTCTAGTTTATAACCAATTATTTATCCATTTTCTATTTTGCCATCCTTTTTCCTACAGAAGAATCCTGTCAATATTTTAAGATGAATATACCATGAAACCCTGCAGAAATATTTCTAGTTAACATTTTATTAGCAAAATGTCTCTTGGTTTTCCTACACTCAAATTTCATATATGATATACATTTCTTAAAGCAATATTTTTAGTCAACCTTTATACTGAGAAAGATATAATTTTATCTCCAAAACTCAATACAAAGTTTTGTTAATGCATGTGAAAATCTTTATGTTTCAAATAGAATTATCAAATGTCAGAATCAAGTGAAGAGATTTTTGAAAAAGTACCAATAAAAAGAATATGCATCAAGTGTCTCATGTATAAAATACATTTAATTACAAACTCTACTGCTTATTGGATGGTCAGGACCTCATGGGTTTTTTGTTTGTTTGTTTGTTTGTTTGTTTGTTTGTTTTTGCGGTACTAGGGATTGAACTCAGGGGCATTCTACCTCCGAGCTACACCCCCAGCCCTATTTTTTATTCTTTATTTTGAGTCTCACTAAGTTGCGGAGTGCCTCACTAGGTAGCTGAGGCTGGCTGTAAACCCGGATCCTCCGGTCTCAGCCTCCCGAATGCTGGGATTACAAGCGTGCGTCACCACGCCCGGCTGGAGGACCTCATGTTTTAAGTTTTTCATTTTTAAATATGATGATGTGTTACTTATAGATATTTCTCTATGTTTTAGTTACATTTTTAAAAATGTGTTGGAGTTTGAATTTTTATGATATACACTATAATTTTTTCTAACATATAATAACGAGAAATAAGCTTTGACTAGTGTTTACATGCAGACCATCTAATTTTCCAGATGAGATTTCTGCCATTCAGTGGAGATTACCATAATTCATTGAAAACTATTTTAGGTCCCAAAAGTATGAATGTCATGAATTAAATTGTGGGACTGTTACCTACACTGTCTTCTATGACTACCAATTCTAAGCTTTTAAATTATATTATTATCATTATAACTTAAAATGAATTTCAAGTATATAACTTCTAATTTCTTCTAATAACTATTTATAGTTGTCTTGTGACATTCTTTGATCATTACTTACTCACCCAAATTCTAGAAGAATAGCCTAATTTTCTTCTAAGAAAATATTGTTCATATTTTCAGTCTGAGATTTGGGGTATAGATAAGTGTCATCTCAGATGATAATGATGAGTATAAAATTTACACATTTCTGATAGAACACATGAGCCAAGCAAAATCAATAAGAATTTCAGATAAAGCTTTTGCTTGGCTCACTGGGAAAAAGCTAGTTGGGTACTCCTTCCCACACACACCCCTACATTTGATTGTTAAGGTAATAGGCATGTTGTTTAACACATTTTCAATAAATATACTAACCCAGTAGCAGGTCCACACAGTAAAATGTAGTACTGGGCAAAGCCTTACAGACCCTAACCATAGCCTTATCCCTATAGATCAAGCCTCTATACCTTTCTTAGGCTGGTTGCCAAGGGAATGTCCCGACCACCTTTCTCTTATTCTCATGTAGAAAACTATAGAGAAAGACTTTATCCATGGGGAGCAATGGTATGAGAGAGCAAAATAAGCACACAATTTTCCTTGGAACTTAGTGACTAAGAAAAAATAAAAGGATGCAGATAGATAAAATTAGCTATGCAAAAGTAGACATTACAACAGATACTATGGAAGTACAAAAGATCATTAGAGATTATTATTAATTTTGATAGCCTAGAAGAAATAAAAATTCTAATATACATGCACCTTACCATGATTGAATAAAGGTGAAATAGAATACATAAATATACACATAATGGGTAACAAAACTAAATAAGAATTTAAAAAGCTCATCAAATACAAGTCTAGAACCAAATATCTGAACTACGAAATTCCACAAACAGTGAAAGAAGAACTGATACTATTTCTTTCCAAATTATTCCAAAACTTAAAGAGAAAGAAATTCTTCCAAATTCATGCCTTGAATTCAATATTACCTTGACAGGAACACAACAAGAACCAAAACTACAAATCAATATCCGTAATACACACAAATGCAAAAGTCCTCAATAAAATATCAGCAAACTTAGTATAGAATCACAACGGAATGATTATTCATTGTGGTCAAATGGGATTCATCCCAAGAATGTAAGAATGTTTTAAAATACATAAGTCAATATAAATTATACATCACATCAACATAATGAAGGGGGAAAATCACAATTTCATTTCAATTAATGCAGAAAAGCATTAGATAAAATTCAACATTCTTTCATAATAAAAACTCTAGGTATAAAAGGAACCTACCTTAGCATAATAAGGACCATATATAATAAACATATCCCTGACATCATACAGATGGGGAAAAGCTTTCTCTCTAAGATCTTGGACAAAACAAGGATGCCCACATTCACAACTTTTATTCAATATTGCACTACAATTAATTTCCTGAACAATCAGGTAAGAGAAAAATAAATAAAGGGTATCCAAATTGGAAATGAGGAAGTAAATTTTCTGACAGGGGTTAATACCAAAATATACAAGGAATGCAAACAGCTCAATAGCTCTTTTTTCTCTACGCATATATATTCAAATTTATAAATGAGCAACCGAAAAAAAACAAAGAGGACACAGAAATAAACCCACGCAGTTACGGTCATCTAATTCTTGAGAAAGGAATCAAAGCATATGTTGGAGAAATGACAGCTTCTTTAATAAATGATACTGGTAAAATTGGATATCCATTCTAGATAACTATTTATCACCTATACAAAAGTCAATTCAAAATGGATCAGAGACCTGAATATAAGACCTGAAACTGCAACTGCTAGAAGAAAACCTATGAGAATACCTCAAGATATAGACAAAGGCATTAATTTCCTGAATAAGACTCCTATACCTCAAAAAATACTAGCTAGAATCAACAAATGGGATTGTATAAAATCAAAAAGTTTCTGCTCAGCAAAGGAAACAATTAACAGTGTGAAGAAAGAACCTACAGAATAGGAGAAAATCTTTGTCAGCTACTTTTCTGACAGAGAATTAATACCAACAATTATATAAAGTACTCATAAAACTCAACATACAAAAAAAAATCCTGCTCAATAAATGAGCAACTGAAATGAACAGACATTTCTCAAAATAAGAAATACAAATGACCAATAATTATATGAAAAAATTTTCAAAATCTTTAACAATCAGGGAAGTGTAAATCAAAACTACACTGAGACTCCACTCACTTCAATCAGCATGGGAATCTTCAAGAACACACACACACACACACACACACACACACACACACACACACACACTAAATGCTGGCAAGGATTCAGGAAAAAAGAATACTGATACACTATTGGTGGGAATGTGAATTCCCACTAGAGACATTATAGAAATCAGTATGCAAATTCTTCATAAAACTAAAAATAGATCTATCATATCATCCAGCTATAGTTCTCTTCAATATATATGTAAGAGAATTAAAGAGAGCATATTATATAAATACCTGAATATCCTTGTTCATCATGACACAATTCACAATAACCAAGGTATTGGAATGAGACTGGGTGCTTGCCATTGGGTGAATGAATTAAGAAAATATGGTGTATATATACTCAACAGAGTTTTATTGAGCCATAAAGAGGAACAAAACCATGCAATTCATAGGGAAATTAATGGAATTGGAGTTCATCATGTTAAACAAAATCAGCCAGATTAGGAAAGATAAGTATTGAATGTTTTTATTTCCTCATATGTGGAACCTAGAAAATATAAAGATGACATAAAAGGAGAAGGGAAAGTACTAGAGGAGAGTAAGGGAATCAGTGACTGGGAAGGGGATCAGTGGATGGGAAAGAAGGTAATGGGGAACAGAAATAATCAGACTATGGTATACAAATTACAAATATACTATAATAATACTTATTACTCTATAATTAATATGAACTAATAAAAAGTTTTTACTCATTTTAAGTAATACCAAAGCAAACAAAAAGAAAATGTCACATTCTGTGGGGAGTGTTCCCTAAATTCTATCTACCATAATTGTTTACTCAGAACCATTAACTATAGGCTTATTTTGTGTAGTTGTGCAGTTTGTGCACTACACAAAGGTACCCAGAGAAAAGAATAACAATATAAATCCAACTAGAACACCAGAACGGCATTTGCCAAAACCTATGCAGGGGTGGAGCTATATCCTCTAGGAACGAAATAGAAGAGAGAGAAGACAGGTTTGTTTGGTTGCTTGTTTGTTTATTTGGGGTTTTTGTTTGTTTGTTTGTTTGCTTTGTGGCAATGAGGATTGAACTCAGAGGCATTCTACCTCTGAGTTACACCCCCAGCCCTATTTTATTTTTTATTTTGAAATAGGGCTCACTAAGCTGCTGAGGCTGACTGTGAGTCTGCAATCCTCCTGTATGAGGCTCCCAAGTACTGGGATTACAAGTGTACGCCACCATGCCCACCTAAGAAGACAGTTTTGTATGCCCCCAAACGCCATCTTTCTAGCCCACCTATTAATAGAACTGCCTAGAAGGAAAGTTTTTTCTAATTTATGAACTCAGAGAGGAATTCCTTCTTCTAATTCACAGTAACTATATTGTAAGCTGCAAACTTCATTGGCTCTAACAGCTAATAGGTAGCTATGCAAACCATATTTGAGGAGGTTAAATTATGACCTGAGGACAAACTAGAGATATTTACTCATCTTTGACTAAAGTCATCAATGAGTATTCTAGAATCTGGCACATAGAAGAGTTTCAATAAGTGCTAGGTATTCAATGAATTATTCTTCCAGAGGGGGGAAAAAACTGAAGGAAAGCTTGCATCGAATTTAAAATCCAGATATGAAACCCAATGATCAGCATATTTATTGTGCTATGATTTAAAATTACTCATCTTTCTAAGCAACATATCAATTAATATTAATGATTAGAATGCCTTTGTATTTAGAAAATACCCACTCCAAAATAAAATTGATCTGATTTAATTCTCTCTACATAATTCAAAGGGATAAAATTTCCTTATTAGTTTCTTCACAGGGAGGGCAGATGCCTCATTAAGTTTAAACATGTCAATCTAAGAATGCTATACACATCAAATAGAGTAATGACTGACATTATACGAAATACAATATGCTGCATACCAAAATCAAATTAACCGTTATTCACTCAGACAAATACATACCTTTACTTATACTTTGTGAACTTCATGAGGAGAAATTCGATGGATATTTAAACCCTCTCTGTTTCTGGGTGATGTGATGTGGTGAAGAGAGTACCATTCTTTCATTAGCAATAACAACCTAGTGTGTATAGAAAATGTGAGTGGTCTATCTAAGGATCACTCACAAAGAAATACTTTTTCCTTTTAGAAATCATTTAACACAGATGCATTTTCTTACCCAACTCCAGAGTTTGAGTCAAGGACAGTATTATAGAAAAAAAAATTTCTTTCTTAGTTGTTTCATATGTTCCTTTTTTTTTTACCCCATTATTTAAAAAATACTCATTTATGCACTAAGCCCATGAAATTTTCACTTTTCTTTGTTGGTTAAATGAATGTAAAGGCTTGATCACTTTTTGAGCACAGAGAGGCATCATAAGAAGTGATGATCATAAACTCCTCCTACGGGCACATTTTCTACACAAACACCAAATTATGCTTTCACAAGGCTATTCATTTTCTTTTCATGGCTTCTCTTTCTCACTCAGAATAAAAGTAAAAGTTCTTATCATGATATACCTGGTCCTCAAGGCCTAGACCCTTCCACTTCCCTTTTTTCTACCCACCACACATGACACATTAATCAGGCTCCAGCTTCAGGGCCAGCTTGCATCTGGAGACCTCTGTTCCCAATGTCATGACTGACTTCAGCTTCACACCAATGTCCATGTACATGCCTCCTAGAAGGTTATCTTCTTACCTTTACATATGCCACTTGTCACAGTCTGATAGATGTCACATTAACTTGTTAACCATATGATTCCCTGCACTAGAACAGAAGCCCTACAAGTAAAGTCTTTTATTTGATCACTACTGCACTGCTATCATTTGCAACAATGCCTACCATATTGTAGAATCGTATTTATGTATACTGCTTTTTACTTTTTAATTGGACTTTTTAAAAATATATTTAAACTTATATCATCATCCTCAAATTTTTTTTATCATGTTCATGTAATTAGATGGTTATATAGCATAACTGGTAGGCAAAGCCTTCTCCAGAGAAAACAAGTCGTCTGTGGAAGAATGCTCACTGCTCAAATTTGGAGCAGCACATCCTTGATTGAAGACCTATCCCTGCCCATTTGCTCAGTATCATAGAATAGCATTATCTGGTAAAATGTAATTTCTCCAACCAGTGATGGAGCCCGAATTATTTTTACATTTATAAAATTTCCACACTATTATCTCTTGTGATCATGTCTATGTTAAGGGTGTTTTAACCATGACTGCAATTAACTATGCATTCCAATACCAAGAATTTTTGGGCACCAAGAGAGATTTTAGGACATTTGCAAACAGAATTCATGGGGAATTTTCATGTATAAGCAAATCCACATTGAACATATTTAAATCTGTCAGTTGCTATTTTGATGATGAAAGGAAAAATTAAATAAAGTCATACTGATTATATACATATCACTTCCCCTAATTTTCCAAACAAAACTTACACAAGTCACTATTTGTATTATACCTGTTTGAAGTCAGGTATAAATTTAAATCCATATCCAAATTTATTGTGAATTTTTTGGTTTGAAGAAGGAGCTATTTTTTTTGCTTAAATCCATTTATGTTTATTAAACAAAATTATTAGGCATCTATTATGTACTGATACTGTCTTTGATATAGCAACACAAAGACTATTAAAACATAATTACTGCTCAAGGAACACAAAGCTGAATAAAAATGCATCCCTTATCTAAATAATTTCCAGCCCAGTGAGGAAGATAAATCATATGAAATAATTAATACCCATATCATGAAAGTTGAACAGGTATGACATGCACGCTGTACATCAAGGTCTAGAAGAGCCTGCGAGCTTTAGGAAGGGGATTCCAAGGAAAGTGATGCTTGAGATGTCTCACAAAACAAGATGTCTCATACAAATGGAGGGGTCAGGAGCAGTGTCGAAGACCATTTCATACGGTACTGAAATGAGTCTCCAGCTGGGAAAAGAAGGAGGCTAAAAAGGAGACAGAGCTCATATTAAGAAGGTCCCAATAAGTTCACAAGGGAAACTCAGCAGGTGATTGTGATAATCAATATGTGATTGTGTGGAGGATCAATGTGAAGGATCACAAGACCAAAGGCAAACTTAATTTGTTTAAGAGACAGACAATGAGGGCCTTATTAGGTTGGAGTTGGAAAGATAATAAAGAGCACACATATATGACCAGGTCAATCATCAGAATGTTTTTGGTTTAATTGGGATGTGTAAAGAGATAGGATGAAAAATAATAGATAATTCACATGTTATTGAAAGTTTGTTTATACCAGAGAAATGAAATAGAAGCATAGCCATAGAATTGTCAACAGCTGGAGAGAGCTTGATTGATGTTCAAAATATTTGCTACTTGCTCTCGTTGGGTGAATTACTCATGAGCAGTTGTTGACATTAGCTTTTACCCTGTGACTTGCTTTGGCCAATGACATGGGAAGAGAAGTGATATGGACTTCCCAAAACAAATAGTAAGAAAACCTGCAAGGTATTACTGCTCCATTTTGTCAGTCTTAAGGTTGAACTATCTCACATGGGTGCTCTTCCTTTGGTTAGGGTCCTGGGTGAAGACACTGTGTGGAGCACAACCTTGGAGCAGAACTGCTGCTGACCCAGAAGGTGCATGTAGCATGAGAGAGAAACAATTTTTTGTGTTATAAGCCACTTTCATTTTTTGAATATTTATCTTTTTAGCCTCATGAACTCAATATCTACCCTAAGGTTCATGTGAAAATAAATAATGGCCTCAGCAACTTATTGAGGAGTAAATAGTGTGATCTTGATGGAAACTTAGCGTTCATGAGTGGAGCAGAAATATAAATTATTACGTGAAAGGGAGAGAGGATAGTGGAATGTTTTGCAACAAAGCCAAAGAGTGAGCTTCATACTCAAAAAGAAAGGGTTGTCCTTTTAATAACAGCATTGGAATTTAAAGGGTAGCAGTAAAACATCTAGATGAAGGTACAGAGCTATAACAGGCCTTCTGGGAAGTGTTGATGTGTCTCAAAGGAAGTATCTTCATCTTGATTGCAATCAGAACATAAAACTCAGGACAGACACCAGTTAATAGTAAAATATTGCTTAGCCAATGTCACTTTAGGAGGCTGCACCTGTAACCCACTGAATATATATAGTTCACATCCCAACCTTTTCTGCAATACAACAAAAGGGAGTTCAGGTATTTAAAACTGCTGAATGGCATATACTGCCTTGCGATCAATGGAGTGGAAGGCTGCCATTAAAAATGAATGGATGTGGAGTCTTTGAGTGTCATCTTTCCACGAGAGTTCCCACCCCTTTCTGCTTCATTCTTCTGTGGAGTGGCTATAAACAGTTATCCAAGATAGAATGCACACTTTTTGGTAATTCAGAAAATGTGTAGTACATATACCTTTGCTTAAAATATCCCCTGAGGATCATACTTTCTAAAATTATAGGAAATAGTTTTTTTTAAATAGGGATATGTAAATGCCAGGAAATAAAGGAACCACCCAGATAAAAGGTGGAGGAAATGATTATGAGGACAGCTATGGACAGTCCTCATGTGCCAATTGTAGCAGAAGGTAGCCTTGGAGGGAAGGTCCTAGTTAGAATCCCTAACTCAGTTGAAGGCTGTGAGAAAATAGAAAAAATACAAGTAAGATAAGGAAAATAAAGGCATTTTATAATTATTACATAAGAATAATAAAATAATGAAATAATTTTGTGGGACATTACCTACTTTTGCTAGCAAATATTTACAAAAAAATAAAATATAATCTTAGCACACTGTTTTTCTTTTTATTGAATTTGATATTTTTAAGAGAATCAAGATGGTGAGTAGAAACATGTCCCAGCCCCTCCATAGTTCAGAATTGAAACAGTGAGAGCACAGTCATTCAGCCAGGTGGGTGACTGAGGGAAAGCACTAAGGCTTGGTATTAAACTATCAGAAACTTGGACTCACATCTTTGCCCAGGAGCACAGCATCTCTGCCACACAATAAAAACTATTTGGGCTCACACAGAAAAAAGCTGAGAGGCCACACCTGCTTGGGGGAACAGAGCAGAGCAGCTGGGCACACTTAACTCTCCAGGCAGGCAGGACTTCTGCCTTGCACAGAAAATGGCAGCAGAAAGCCATCTAGGTTCACTGCCACTGGGCCTCTCTGGTGTTGAGAGTGGGGATACAGCAGAATGAGTGAGTGTCTCTCACTGTCTAGCTGCACAGGGACTCCACCCCACATGCAGAACTCCATGGGTGCATGCAAACACACCACTGCCTTGCACGGCATATGCTATGCTAGCAGAGAGCTCTCAGTGAACAAGAGAAAAGTAAAGAGGAAACCATTAGTGTGAGGATGGGGATGGTGGAGCCGAGCATAAGGGGAAGTACTGGGGATTGAATTTGATCAAACTATGTTATGATCATGTATAAATATGACACCATGAAACCTACCATTCTGTATAATTAATATACAGGATATATAATATAAATGGGCACCAATAAAGAAGAAACCTAAGAAAATTTCTAAAAGTAAATAAGCAAATAAATCTGAGAATTTAAAATATAAGTGTATAAATATAACAAACATATTGCAATACCCCAAGTTTTATCATGTTCTGCTAAAAGAATTCTATTTTATAGAGAAATATAATATTGTGGAAGAAGTTGAAAAACTCTCAATCCTCATATTGCCTTTCCCATTATTCAAAAACTACCACTATCCTAATTTCAGTTATCTGTTGAAGCTTTATATTTTCTATAAATAGTTATTTATAGAAAATATATATCTTTTCTATAAACATATCCCCCAAAATGACACAATTAAACATATCGCTGAATTCCTCTGCATAGTCATTCCACTTTTAATGTTATCAAGAATTTTCTGTTCTAATCTAAATTTGTTCATGTTATTTCTGCTTTTACTCTTAAAATAAACAAATATTTAGGTTTGATATGTATCTTTTTTATTTGTATGCTATTGATTCATTCATTTCACCCAACTCAATCTTTTGAAAGTTTTTCATTTATGGTCTATGAGAGCAAACTCTTAGTCTTTGTATATCTTTATTCTACTGTCATTCCTGAATGACTGTTTACTTGGACATAATATTTGAAATTGAGAGTCATTTTCTTCCAACTCTTTCCTTTCAGCCATGTATTTGCGTGGATGAGAAGACTTCCCAATTTACTCTTCCTCTCTTTGTAAGTAATTCTTTTAAGATTTTCTCATCATGTATTGATCTTCCTTTGAGTTGCTTGTAAACTGAAGAGCTTCTGCGCAGCAAAGGAAACTATCAAGAACCTCAACAGAGAGTCTACAGAGTGGGAGAAGATTTTTGCCAGTTACTCTTCAGATAGAGGTCTATTATCTAGCATATACAAAGAACTCAAGAAAATCACAGCCAAGAAAGCAAATAACCCAATCAAAAAATGGGCAAAGGATTTAAATAGACACTTCACAAAAGAAGAAATACAAATGGCCAATAAATGTATGAGGAAATGTTCCACATCATTGGCAATCAAAACTACCTTGAGATTTCACCTAACTCCAATCAGAATGGCAATCATAAAAAACACAAACAACAACAACTCCTGGTGAGGGTGTGGAGAAGTGGAAACCCTAATACATTGTTGGTGAGATTGCAAACTTGTGCAACCACTTTGGAAAACAGTATGGAGGATCCTCAGATGAATAGGAATAAACCTACCTTATGACCCAGGAATACCACTACTGGGTATCTACCCAAAAGAATGGAAACCAAACTATCAGACCGACGTATGTGTATCTATGTTTATAGCTGCACAATTCACAATAGCCAAACTATGGAAGCAGCCAAGATGTCGATTGACAGATGAATGGATTACAAAACTATGGGATATGTACACAATGGAATTTTACTCAGCCATAAAGAAGAACAAAATCATGTTCTTTGCAGGGAAATGGATGCAACTGGAAAATATTATATTAAGTGAGATTAGCCAATCACACAGAGTAAAGAAGCATATGTTCTCCCCAATATGTGGCTATTAGGGAGAAGATGGGGCATAAGAGGGTCCCCAGATGAAAAAGTAGAGACCCTCGATAAACAAAGAAGTTGATTTAACTGAAGGGGATAGAGGGAGGGCATCCTAAGGCACATGATGTACTTACACAATTATATCAAGGTCACTCAGTGAACTGAACTTGAGAGGGAGGGAGGGAGGGTGAGGGAGCAGGGTGGGAATTGGGGAAGGGGTCAGATGAGAAATGTGTGCACATTTGTCTTTATCAATTTGTACCTAACAAAGATGTATATATACAAAGCATGAATTATTACAATAAAAAAAGGAGAAAATAAAAAAAAATTTCTCATCAAAATAAATGATATACAGCTAATTAGATTTCTTCCTCTCTTATTGTGCTTCTTTTTACTTATCTTGTTCATCTCTCAGTAAACATCACTAGTCTGAAGAGTTCTATAGACTTTGTTTCTAGAAACAAGAAATCATTTTTTCAACAATTTCTTTTTCCCTTTCTTAGAATATTCACTAAATGCCCACTAAACATATAATGGGGCTTATCAGTGTATCTTTAGTTTCTTATCTTCCCTATTATCTTTTGCATTTTTTATCTGTGTTGCATCTGTGTGATTTGCTTCCTTATGTCTTTAATATGGTGAGTCTCTTTGATGATAATTCATCTGATTCATCTTTTATATTGATCTTCTTTTTTCCTGCAACCAGTGCATTCTTTATTTTTGAAACTTACATAATTTGTTCTTTCACACATCTGCTTGTCTTTGTTTTATACCTTCCTGTTATTATTGCAGGGGCATGTATCTCTTTACAAACTGTATACATATTTATTTTAGTATCTTTTCAGGCAGTTTTGCTATTTCTGCAAGCTTAAATTATCATGTTAAGTTTCTCCGTGAGACTTCATTTGACAGTTTGTTGATGTACTTTTCATTTTTGTCAAATTCATCATAGCTTGGGCTTCACCATGCAAGTCTTTCCTGCTATAGGATTCACGTGTGCATGGGTCCAGCTATCCAGGTAGAATAGGTAATGATGCTTTGGTTGAAAATCTTGTGTAGATATTTGCCAGATTCCCAGTTCCAAACAGCTACTTATCTTTCTTCCCCAATCCTAGAACATTATTCAAGCCTCCAGCTCTCTCCCTGTTTCTGACCAAGTTTTGAGCTGCTTCTTCTAAATTCTTGAATTAAATCTTTACTTCCTATAGGCCATATGATAACTTCTTTTTGAAACTATACGTTTCTCTCTTTCCAGCCAGTTGAACTGTTTCCCTTATTTTTGAGCACATCTCTGGATTTTAAACTAATACATGCTTGCATAGATACATATGAATGTGCATAGTTTCTATGCATTCACAGAGAGAGGGAGGATTAAGTTTCTTTTCTCTCAACTATTTTAAGCTAAAGTCATATTTGTTGATTCTAACTTTTAGATTTAATTCATAAACATCATCCCATCCCCTGGCACTCTCTACCAGCCTCATTATTCTTCAGTGTTCTTGTTCCCTCACAGCACTTACCACCTTCTGACCTGATGCATATTAATTGGCTTATTTGTTTCTGATGGTTTATCTTTCCACACTTAAAAAAAAAATACTGAAGTTAAGAACTTCACTTTTTTCTTTTACTGATGTATTCCTATCTTGTAAAAAGAGCATCTAAAAATAAAAGACATGTTAAAACTATGCATGTCAAATGAATAAATGTGAATAAAATAAAATCACTGTTAAAGATGTGACTATACAAGACAATGTAAATGTCATTCACAGTGGCAATGAGAAAGTATAAGTCTCAAACTTGAGAAGAGAGGGTCAGAATGGTTAAGAAAATAATAAATTATTTAATACTCTTATCATATAAAGCAACTATCAATAATAACTGTCTATAGTTGAGAGAAGGAAAACTAAAGGCATCAGAATAGTCTCTCATAATGCCAAGATAACCAATACAGGAAAATTTTTATATAATGGTATCATGGCATTAGGAGGCTAAGAGATATGTCCTAGCTGAACTAAAGTTATCTTCTATTATAATAAGCCAATGTATACAAAATAAAAATGGAAATGTGAGTATATTATATTATTAATGGAAATACAAGAAAAACATCAGAAGAAGTAGCTCAAAGGGACTCATAACAGCGCTTCAGGTAAACATATTTAGTGACTGTAAGGAGTGAGATTGTGGAATCTTTTTTGTTTAGTTATTTTGTTGTTGTGGTGGTGGTGGTGGTGGTACTGGGATTGAACCCAGTGGCATTCTACCTATGAGCTATACTACCAACCCAATTTTATTTTTTATTTTGAAGCAGGGTCTTGGTAAGTTGTTGAGATCCTCACAAGTTGCTGAGGCCAGTCTTGAACCTACAATTCTCCTGTCTCAGACCCCCAAGTACTGGGTTTACATGCATGACCACCATGCCTGGCTCCAGAATGAGATGTTTTTTACTCTAAACTCTTTGAGATATCTGATTCATTTTTTAACCACATGCATATTTTAGTTTGATAAACATGGCAACATTGTTAAATGTTAGGAAGATATACAGGAGAGAGAGCAGAAGAAAAAAGAAATGGGAAAATAAGGGAAAGAAAAATATTAGTTTAGAACATCTGGTTTTGTGTTGCTTTTGATTCTTATTTTAATCTTTGTTATTCATTTAAAATCTTGAAAATTCTTACTTATAATGTTCTGGGTTGTTGGGTGGTATGTGTCTGTAATTCCAGTACTTGGGAGGCTGAGACAGGAAGATCACAGGTTCAATGCAAGCCTCAACAACCTCACAAGACCTTGTTTCAAAATTTTAAAAATTAGCTGGGCATGGTGGCACACGCTTGTAATCCCAGCATTCGGGAGGCTGAGACCCGAGGATCCGGGTTCGAGGCCAGCCTCAGCTACCTAGTGAGGCACTCTGCAACTTAGTGAGACCGGTTTCAAAATAAAGAATAAAAAATAGGGCTGGGGGTATAGCTTGGAGGTAGAACGCCCCTGAGTTCAATCCCCAGTACCGAAAAAAAAAAATTAAAAATCAAAAGGTCTGGAGATTTATCTTGTAGGTAGAATGTCCTTGGGTTCAATCCATAGTACCAAAACAAACATAAAAAATAAATGTGGGGTTAAGTAGTCTACTGAGGAAGAAAATACTATCCAAACAATTTTAGAAATATGTCCCCCTCTTACAAAAAAGAAAATAGAATGTGTAGAATGTTTCATTCACTTCATGGAAGTGGGAATGAAACATTTAAAAAGTACTGAGAACTCTTAATATTTTGTACCTCTACAGAACCGTACCAGCAACAAAACAATAACATTATATTTTTACTTCTTCTTCCTCTTTTTTTTTTTCCTATTTGTGGTACTGAGGATTGAACCCAGGGGCATTCTACCTCTGAGCTAAACCTTAAACCCTATTTTATTTTATATGTTTATTTTGAAACTGGTTCTTGCTAAGTTGCTGAGTCTAGTCTTGTTCAAACCTGTGATCCTCCTGTCTCAGCCTCCCATATACTGGGACTATAGGCATATGCCATCACATGCAGCATAGATTTACTATGCTAAATTATCTTGATACGGGTAATCAAGAGTTAATTTCTGTGTACAACATTTCCTTGATAGGGAATTATCTTCATTTTCTTAAGTCTCATGATCTTAAAGTGATGGTCATGAATTTCCTGGTAGAGAAAGTTCACCATTAGAAGCCTTTTAAAGGCAGGGAGATGATATGTGTGTGAAGCCTGATCCTCTGGTTTCTATGCATAATGATAGAGAAAAGAATGTCACGATAGCAACAGCCAACTAGAAGATCAATACTGAAGTCTACTGATTCCTCATGATCAATCCTATGGAAAGGTCTGTTCTGGAACTTTCTGGCTGTATTCTTTCTGACTTATCTAAGTACTGAGATGGTAGGCATTCACTGTAACTGTCTTTATAATTCATTTCATTATTGAAAGCTTTAGTGGCATCATGAATATTTAATGGCACCAGAGGAAAAAAATAGGCTTTATCTCAAAATTGCCAATGAAAGTGCTTAGATGGCAAACAACACAGTTTCCAAGGTGAAAAGTTTTATTGAATAAATGCAGAGACAGCTGTTTTCAGAAACTCACATTTTCCCCAGTCCCGAGTGAGACATGTTCTTACACATCACAACATTAATAGTCACATTGTGTTGCTTGATTTAGTGCGACATAATGCAGTGTGACTAATACAGCCCGATGGTACAGACTCACGTGAGAGAAAAATCTGTCACCTAGGAAATGTGAAACAAAGATGCACTTTTTCAAAAATAAAGGTTAAATAAATCAAAGCTTTCTGAAGAAAAGTCATGCAAAAGAGAGTTTCATTCCAAAATATATTTCAATCCACCTTCACAAGGATCCCTGGATATGCTAGGGAAGATAATAAAAATCAGACATTTTCAAAAAGCCTTTAAGGTGCTTCAACTAACAGTACTTAGCACGTCCACAGTAGTACCAATATTGAAAGCAAGAGCCTTCTCAGCAATCTTATCATACACTGCCCAGGGGGCTGCTACCTGGGCCCCACCTACCATCTAGTATCCTTTCTCCAGCAGCACCTCTAAAGATGTACTTGGGATATTGAAAAGATAATAGAGAACTACTGTTAAAGTCCACCTTGTATAGTCTACTAAAAAGATAGAAATATGGAAGAAAAAAAGGGTAACTACAGGTCTCTAGTTGGTTTTTTGGTTGTGTTTGCCCATCTGTATTTTTTCTTGTCAGGAGCACATACCGTGTGCATCTTTATATAATAATATGCATCAGATAGATAACAAGAGACAAAGGTCGAACCTCTCAAGCAATATTTTGAAACTGAAAGAATTGTGGTTTTACTTCTTTAAAGGTTATACTAGGAAATTTAGGAAGGAGAAAGTCTTAGAGGGTTATTGGACTATACCACATACACCAGAATCATTCTATTCTCATGAGATAATTTTAATATTGTCACTTTAGGTATTTTTTTATGAATTCTTCCTCCATTACCTCAATCTCAACCCTGCAAAACTGCAAATGAATTTAGAGAATAACTTATGTCCAAATGCTAAGTATTTGTTTGAAGCTTTTTTGTATGCTTCTGTGATTCAATTGGATGCCCTTGAGCCTAATAATTATTGAGCACAAATTGATTTTGCTCATTATTTTATATTGCTATTTCACACAGAAACACTCAAAGGTGTGTACTGCTATTTCTTTCCAGATGAAGATGTTGCAGCAGTTGTCAAGTGAGTTGATCTCTGAACATAACTAGTGATTGGTAGAGTTGGAATTTTAATACCTGCCTTTCTGGGTTAAAACATATATGTTTGCATCATCTACCAAACAGAGTACTTGTAACATTAGAAGTTCTCAATGAATACTCAGAGTCATAAACTCTAAAAGTTAAAGGGACCAAAGTCTTCATTTACTTCAATGATCAAACAAACTATAACATTTGTATCGCCTCTGAAGAATTTGTTACCTAGTCATAGTGGAGAATTTCATTGTTAGGATCTCACTTATTCAAAGTCATGTATACCATTAATGGATAGTTCTAATCACTAGAGAGTTCTTAAAGCTGACCAGAACTAAGAGAAGTCTGATATGTGCATTCAGTTGAGGGCAGTCATGAGAGCAAACTGATTTGAACAAGCACTGCCGGTGCTGGGCACTTACATGGGTGGTTTGCAGTGAACCATGGTTCACAGTATTCATGTTCTTGTGTAGTTCCCTCCCACATGAAACCTGAACTTGATCATGTGACTTGCTTTGGCCCAAAAGTTAATCACATGCTTAATGTAATGTATACAGAGGCTTACTTAAAACCTTACACATTGGGCCTTATTCTCTTGCAAACAAGTGGAAATGATGTGAAGAACTCAGGCTCAATATTGAATGATGAGAAGTCATGTGGTAAGAGACCCTAGAAGACAAGATGCTCTCATGATGTTGCAGCAGTAGCTCAACTCCAACTGCAAATCAGATCTGCACCACCTGGAGCCACCCAGATGAGACCTGCCAACACACATGGTCATGAACAATACTTTGTGGTTATTTTTTTTTTTTTCATTGCTAGGTTTGGAGATGGTTTATTACATGTCAATAGGTAACTGATACACTGCCCTTCAAGGCTCTCAAATTTCTTTTTTTTTTTTTTTTTTTTTTTTTTTTGTGGTACTGGGGATGGAACTCAGGGGCATTCTACCTCCGAGCTACACCCCCAGCCCTATTTTTTATTGTTTATTTTGAAATCAAGTCTCACTAAGTTGCGGAGTGCCTCACTAGGTAGCTGAGGCTTCAAATTTCTTGAGAGATGTCTGCAAGTAAATATTTATGTGTGTATGTATACATATATACATATACACATATAGGTTTACATACATATATTTATAATTACAAAATTATCTTTACCTTCACCAAGTTATACATCCCATCTTCCATCATATTAGAATATTTTCCAATTTTGGGACTTCCTAAAATGTATCTTGAGTGTATCATTGACTAGGTTGCTAGTTTAAGTGGTTCATTTAATAAAATAGTCCTGTTAATCTTAATGGTATCCATCACAAATTATAAATGTCAATGGTATGTATCACAAAATATAATAATATCTATCACAAATTGAATGTTTATTTCTATTATGTTCTAAGCACTATGGAAATTTATTAAAATTTCTTTAACAACTCCCTAAGATAATGTGTACTATTATTTTTCCTACTTCATTGTTCTGAAAACTGGAGGTCAGAATTATTTCATGAATTTGCACAAGATTAGATATTTATGATTAACAACAACAAATTCACACCTATATACATCTGGCTCTAAAATTCATATTTTTATTCATGATATCTTCAACAATCCCGTAAAGCTAATGCTTTTGATAGTGAAAGAACCTCAGTAATAAATACATTGGTAAAGCAAGTTGTCAAACTCCAAATTGAACTATAAAATTAGCACATAACACATGATACAAAAGGTAAGCATACATTGTTGGTGAGACTGAAAATTAGCACAGCTGCTATGGAGATCAGTATGGAAACTCCTTAAAAGATTGGGAATATAGCCACCATACAACCCAGCTATACAACTTTTGGGGATCTTCCCAAAGGAATTAGAATCAGATTACTATAGGGGCACATGCATTTCCATAGTTATAGCAATTCAATTCACGACAGTCAAACTATGGAACCAGCCTAGATGTCCATCAACAGACGAATGGATTACAAAATAGTGGTATATACACACAATGGAATTCTACTCAGCCATAAAATATAACAGATAATGTCATTTGCAGAGAAATGGATGGAACTTGAGACCATTGTGCTTAGTGAGATTAGCCAGTCACAGAAAAGGAAGGGCCATATGTTTTCATTCATATGTGAAAGCTAGAGAGAAACTGAGAAATAAAGATGACCTCAGATAAATGAAGGGAGAAATTAGCAATGGGGGAGAGGGATCAGAGAGAAGTGGAAAGGAGAGGAAGAGAAAGTGAATGTCTGATGGTGTTAACTATTTAAATAATCCTCTGTTCATACATTGAAGTTGCTTATACAGACGTAAAGACCATCTGGAGAAGGGGAGGAGCAGGTTGAGAACTGGAAGAAAACACTCAATGTATGCTGTATTCATGTATATATTTATTACTCTGAATCTAACTATAATGTAAAAATTACAAAACACCAATAAAGAAAAAAGGATATATCAAAAAAAAAAAAAAGTAAGCAAAGTCTCATTAAAGAGACAGAATGAATCTCAGACTTGAGCAATACATAGTTGTGAGATAATCTATGTCATTCAATACACCTAGCGGCAGAGTGGGAGCAATTTGAAGACAAAACAGGCACAATTCGAACTGGATAAAGAGCTGTCAAGGAAAAACAGTGGCAGAGCTGATTCAGAAGCTATTCTTTGGGAAGCATCCTAACAACTGTATGTTCAATTAATGTGGTGGATATTTTTCCATGGAGAAGCAGACCAATTCTAATATAGTGTATCTTATTCTGTAATTGATCCATATAGCTAATTATCTTTATTCTTCAGGCAGCTTTCTGCTTTTCTTTTGACTTTCCAGGATGCATTGTAAATCTGTAAATTGGTGTTCTTTTTCTATATTCCAGTCTAATTAAATCTAAGACACTAAGAAGATTTAAGCCCAGGTAGCCTCCATCAAGGTACTACTGCCAAGAGATCTCTTGCTATAGATATTTGACCTCTTTAAGTGTTAAGTTTCAGCCAGGCATAGTAGCTCACCCTTGTAATTCCAGTACTTGGGTGGCTAAGACAGAAGGATGAGAGAGTCGACACAAGACTCAGGAACTTAGTGAGGCCCTTTGCAATTCATTGAGACCCTATTTCTAAATAAAAAATAAGATAGGACTGGGGGTGTAGCTCAGAGGTAGAATGCCCCTGTGTTCTATGCCTAGTACCACTAAACATATTAAATTTCTCTTTAAATTAAGAAATGCTAGTCTAAGTTCATCTGCACTCAAATTTGCGGATATCTATCCAATACCATTGTTGAGTGGAAAGAACTACATAACTCAGCCCTGCCCCTTGCTGATTGAAATATGGTTATACTCTGACCTATATATTATAAAGTACAATATAGAAGAAGAGCCTGCAGGTGCCCAAGTCCACCTCTGGCATTCAAATATTGACTCTGCATAGTTATCATGACCTTCAGCAAATTACTTAATTATGCTTTAGTTTTTATGCCTACAAAATAGAAATAGTAAAATAATGCCTACCTCAAAAAATTGCAAATGTTGAGTTAATACATATAAAACACTTAGAATAATGTATAACATGTAATAAGCATTCATGATTAGCAATGATTATGGTGTAGATTGTGGTAGATATGGTCATATCTTGTCCAACTTGGCTCAATAAAGATAAAATAGAGTGTGATTTACAAAAGAGACATACAGAGGGATGGTTCATCAGTTTCAATTCTGAACTGGATCAAGTCAAGCTTACTGGTTCATGAGTAGAATGAGCAAGGAGAAAAAGAAAGTCAAGAATGAGAGAAAAATCACACAGAAAAAGATAGAGATGAAAGAAATCATGAAATTCTTAGGTATGGAGAAAATATCCTTTGTTCTAGATTTTCTTTTAGATTTTTTAATTGGTTCTAATGTACTTGAAGTCAGATTCATTTTGTTTCTTGTTGTTTAATGATTATGGAACTGGCAGTTGTGTCATGACAATACACAATGCCCTTCTCTCCAACCCCCTCATCCATAGCCACTTAACTGGCTTTCTGATTCCTACACTTGAAAAAACTATATATTTTGTTGGAAATTTTTATAGCTTAATTCTTTGAACTATTCTAGTCTTTTCTACTATGTTCTGCCTCTCTTCTCATTTATCACCTTTTTTTGTTTGTTTTGTTTTTCAGTACTGGGGATTGAATTCAGGGGCATTCTACCTCTGAGCTATACCCCCAGCCCTATTTTTTATTCTTTATTTTGAAACCGAGTCTCACTAAGTTGCAAAAGGCCTCACTACGTAGCTGAGGCTGGCCGCGAACACAGATCTTCCAGTCTCAGCCTCTCAAATGCTGGGATTACAAGCGTGCGCCACCACGCCGGGCTTGTCACTTATCACTTGATTCTTTCAAATCAATAATGTAAACAACATCCTAATTGGAAATTTAAAAATGACAGGAAATTAAATTGACAGGAAGGCAGGAAATATAGATACCTCCCAGACACAGAATGGATTTTTAAGGGCCCCAGGCTAAAAAAGGTACCCTCCCCCCAGAGCTAATAAGGACTAAACCAGGAGTATTCAATCACTTGTGATCATTCTTTCATTAACATAAATTCATGATATTCACATCCTTCACCCCATCCTCATCTTTCTGTATTTTCCTCTGTGCACACACTCCCTCTCTCTCTCTCTGCCTTGCCCTGTCTTGTTTTCTCGCTCCACTCTTTTCCTTAGTTTAATCTGAGCCGCCACTTCTAAAGCACCAAATTTAAAAATTTTAAACTTCTTTTTCAAATCTCTCAGAAGTCTGTGCACATTTTCTGAAAAAACAAAATTAAACTGTATATCACCCGGCTCAGATTCTAATGGTTAAAAATTCATTAATGGGAACAGATTGATGGTTTATTGCTACTTTAATTAAAGAGGGTTATGGAATGGCATTTTAAATAGCAATGTCATTTTCTAAATTGACATAGCTCCATTATAAGGAAAAATACTTAAATTGAACCTGAAGTTGAACACTTTCTCTTCCAGTAATATAGGACATTTCAGTTTAAATTTTTAATCAGCTAACAAAATATTCACTGCCAAAGAAAAAGAGTTTTCCCATTTTCTCATTTTTGCCTGAATCCTAGTTCAAGAAAGGCTCTGAGATTATTTTCAGGTATCTAAAAAACTAAGCCTGAAGTGCAGTATGACCAGAGAGAAGTTGGAATAAATTTCTGAATAAATCTAGTAGGATAGTTCCAAACTAAATTTTTTTTTAAATGGTTACTTTTATCTTTTTGACAGGTGCATCATATTCTTCCTCTGATCTTCCTTACATTTTTGAAAGGAGCTTTAAGTCCCTGGATCTTAGCATTAGAAACAACTGTTTGGAGATTTACCTAGTGTCAAACAGTGTCTGGTAAGGTCAGAACCATGATGCTTGCCTTCAGTATCCAAAATGAGGCATGTTCTACTGTATCATGCATTATTTTAAAATCTACTCCCACATCTTACACCATCCACGTAAAGCTTCTGGCTTAGTATCTTACTATGTGAAAGTATGACTTGGGCAAGGATATTAACTTATTTTTAAGGTAATAAAAAAATCCCCTTCTTTATCATTTTTAAGTTTGGTATTCTTGGACAACCAATCTATGGACATCTTTTTTTTCTTTTCTTTTCTTTTTTCAGAACTGGAGATTGAACTCAGGGGCATTCTACCTCCAAGTTACATTGCAAGCCATATTTTTTTATTCTTTATTTTGAAACAAGGTCTCACTGAATTCGAAGACAGCCTCACTAAGTAGCTGAGGATGTCTGTGAACCCACGTTCCTCCTGTCTCAGCCTCCCAAGTACTGAGATTACAAGTGTATGCCATGACGCCTGGCTAGGGACATCATTTTTAAAAAAAATCTTTTGAGATTTGGTGGCTAGAAGATGAGTTTAGTTTTGTTTTTAAACTATGAAAAATTTATATGTGTGTATAAAAATAAAGATTAACAAATATATGTGTACTAAATACCCATTTTTATAAAATCTTAATTTCCCCATTAGCTTATTTTTAAGATATGAAACAAATCAAAACAACCAAAAAAATAGTGGTGAACCACCTTTTATTCTCCAATTTACTTTTCTCCTTTCTCGGAAGAAACTATAATATTTTTTGCATTTAATGTTTTCTGCCCCGGCCGGCGGGGGTTGGGAACGGGAGACCGAGGCGGCTTAACCTAAAGGAATGAATCAAACAAGCGATGCGAAAGAATGGAGGCAAGACAGGATTCTGATCAAGCCTCAATTTTTATTAAAAGAAGGACTGTTTAAGTAGCTAGAGGTGAGGGGTGGGGTCAAGGGGATCAGGTAAGCTTGTGTGGGCTTGCAGGATTGGTCAAGGCTGACTGTGTCCTTATCAGGTAAAGGCCTCAGCGGGATAACAGATAGAACTGGTTTCTGCATAGTCATTGTGTGCTGAGGGGAATTCCCCCAAAGTGTGAATTCCAGCTCTGACTGTGATGGGACGCGCTTGTTTTCCAAAAGAAGATTTCAGGTTCTTGATATTGTGAAAAAAAGAATTTTAACACATACCATTCAAAACATCTGGCAGGTTTATTTTAGAACTGGGAGGAAGGAAAAAACAGGGAAGGGGAGTGAAAGGATCCCCTGGACAGGTTCACGTGCATGTCCCCAGGGGGAAAGGATAAGGGGAAAATCCCCAGTTACCCGGACGGGTCGATGGTCAGGTCCCCAGTGGAGGAAAGGGCGAACAACGGGGTTGCATCGGGCTATAAGAGAGGGTGGGGTCCTCTTCTCCAACCCCTCTCTCTCTCTCAGATAGGTGGGTTCCTCAGATGGGGGCTGGTCACAGAAAAGTTGGATCCTCCCTTCTCAGGTGTGCTGGGCTCTTCCGGAGTTTGGCCTAACACTCTCCAGATTTTTTTTTAAAGGCTGTATTAAAACTATATTTTTATGAATTATCCCGATACCTCCTTCTACCTAACATTCCACTTCTAAGCTACCTCATCATTTCCCCCCCTGAGACTTTGGGTCCCTTAATCTTAAGGGGTGCCGAAGGGTGAAGGTCCGACTTCTGAAACTACTTCGGAGCTGACAAGGGGGCATTGACCCTGCCTCCTTAGGGACCGAAAGTCTCTCCCTAACTGATCTAAAAAAGGTAAAGGGAGGTCAGGCCTTTTCATTGGCTGTTGACTCTGATGTTCTGGAACAGAAGGCATAAACATACGATATAAGTACCAGCAAGCCAAACAGCAGAAAAGTATGCTGATGCAAACTATACCCGCCAAGAGAAGGAAAAATCCAGTTAACCAATTACTCTCCGGAAAGGAAAACATCCACCAGGATACTGTGGATGGATTGTAAGTGGGTGTTAACCCCCAAATCCAGCAATAACTTTTTATAGTATCTGTGACATACTGTTGTAACCAATCCAGGAAAAAGTTTGTCTTTGCCTGGGAGAACCATGTAAAAATTAGGAGACCGATAAGTCTAGGATAGGCATAATGAGGTTATAAGGCAAAATCACAAGGAAATGTAACTTATCCTGATCCAGTCCTTTTGAATAGCACTCTTAAATCTTCCAGAGGCTCACAGGAGTAGCGTTCGCTGGTCTCTCTGGCACCTGGGGGCATGCTGCCGATGTTAGAGCCTTGGTTCTGTGAAACCTCAAGAGGGACAGGTTTAATTCTAGACATATGAATCCAGGAATTGTGTCCCTGTAGCTTAACAGCTGTGGGAGTGTTAAGAAGAACCTGGAAGGGACCTTTCCATCTTGGGAGAAGCTGATCATTGGGGGAGTCCTTTTTCCAGGTTTTGAGTAAGATGTAATCACCTGGCTGCACTTTTGCCATGTATGTCGAATTGTCAGGAGTTGGAAGAATCTTATTTCCATACTTTAATAAAGCATTTTGTACTTGCCCCAAATTAATTATATACTTAATCATCTCCTGTGTCTTAGGATCAGTCACAGGGTCTGAGGTTAAGAAAGGTCTCCCATATAACATTTCATAAGGACTCAGTTGGAGAGAGGTTTTGGGAGCAATTCTAATTCGTAATAGAGTAATGGGCAGTAGGCGTAACCAGGGCTCTGAGGTCTCCTGACATAGCTTTCCCAAGGTGGTCTTAATTTGCAAGTTAGCCCTTTCCACTTTTCCTGAGGACTGAGGATGCCAGGAACTGTGGAGATAGTAAGTTATGCCCAGAGCTCGTGAAACCTCCTGCATTATTTTTGAAATAAAAGAAGGCCCATTGTCACTTTGGAGTGACCTGGGGAGTCCAAATCTCGGAATAATCTCTTTTAACAATGCCTTAATAACTTCTTGGGCCTTTTCAGTCTGGGCAGGGTATGCCTCTATCCACCCAGAGAACGTATCAGCAAAGACCAAGAGATACTTATATCCTTGGCATGGGGGCATCTGAGTAAAATCTATTTGCCAGTCTTCTCCAGGGAATGTGCCCCGTCGCTGTAGTGTGTTAAGCAAGGGCGGTGGCCTTGCTCCCCCACCTGGGTTATTACAGAGGCATAGGGGGCAAGCCCTGGTAACTTCTCGAATGGTGGTCTCAAGACCTTTTCCTCCAAAGGCATGAGACACCAAAGTGGTCAGTGCCCTTTTTCCCAAGTGGCATGAGTCATGGAATCCTTTAATAATTTTCCATTGATCAGCCTGGGGTAATAAGACTTTATGATCTTCCTCTCTAGCCCACCAGCCATAGTTTATATCCACGCTGACTTGCCCATTCTTTCTCAGTTTCTGTATAAGATGGGTTTACACTTAAGTCTGGGGCAAGAGGAATTAAAGCCATCTCTGACACGCTCTCCAGTGCTGCTCGTTTAGCACTTTTATCAGCGAATGCATTTCCCTGTGCTATGGAGGAACCATCTTTCTGATGTCCTCTGGTATGCATTACAGATACCTGGGCAGGTAGCTGCACTGCTTCTAGAAGGGAGAGGATTTCAGGACCGTGCTTAATGGGAGAATCCTTCCCTGTTAAAAGTCCTTTTTCTTTCCAAATGGCAGCGTGTGCATGAAGGACTAGAAACGCATACTTAGAATCTGTATATATATTAATTCGTTTGTCCTTCCCCAGTTGCAAAGCTCTAGTGAGGGCAATTATTTCAGCCTTTTGCGCTGAGGTGTTCAGAGGAAGTGGCTTTGCTTCTATTACCTCCTGAAGGCTTACTATGGCATAGCCTGATTTTCGAATTCCCTCATTTACGAAGCTGCTCCCATCTGTAAACCATTCTACATCAGGGTTAGTTAGAGGCTGGTCACTAAGATCAGGTCTACTGGCATACACCTGTTCTATGGTTTCCACACAGGAATGGATTATATCATCCTTTTCTGAGATGGGAAGTAAAGTTGCTGGGTTTAAGGTTTTGCAGACCTTAAGAATAATTTCTGGAGACTCTAATAAGAGGGCTTGATATTTAGTTAGCCGTCCTCCAGTTAGCCATTGATGTCCTTTAACATCCAGGACACTCTGAACCTGATGAGGAGTTTGGACTTCTAGCGGGTGGCCTAGGGTTACCTTGGCAGCTTCTGTCACGAGAAGTGAAGTGGCAGCCATAGCACGAAGACAACTAGGCCATCCCTGTGCCACCGAGTCTAACTGTTTAGAAAAATAAGCCACAGGTCTTGGGATATCCCCTAGTTTTTGAACAAGGACTCCTAATGCCATACCTTGTCTTTCTGCTACATAAAGTGTGAATGGCTTATTTAAATCAGGGATTCCCAATGCAGGGGCAGACAGCAGTAAGATCTTAAGTTTTTGAAAAGCCTCTTGCTGTCTCCCCAGCCACTCTAGGGGCTCATGGTCAGGCCCTTGAGTGGCCTCATAGAGCGGTTTAGCTATAAGTCCAAAATTGGGTATCCAAATTCTGCAAAATCCAGCCATCCCCAGGAATGTTCTGAGCTGTTTCTTAGTCTGGGGTGGCCCTATCTTCAAAAGGGCTTCCTTCCTCTCAGGGGTGAGGGTTATCTCTCCTGGAGTTAAGATATGATCCAAATATTTTACCTTTTGCTGTGAGACTTGTGCCTTCTGTGGAGACACTCGGTATCCGGCTGCTCCCAGATGGTTAAGCACCTGTACCATATTGTAATCAGACTCTTGTTTAGTACAACTGCATATGAGGAGGTCGTCTACATATTGCAGCAGAGCTCCTCTCTTAAGGGTTAGAGATTTTAAGTCCTTTGCTAGAGCATTTCCAAACAGATGAGGGCTGTCTCTAAAACCTTGAGGCAGTACTATCCAGGTGTACTGAGCAGTCTCCATGCTGTCAGGGTCAGTCCACTCAAAAGCAAACAGAAATTGTGAATCTGGATGTAACGGGATACAGTAATAGACATCTTTCAAATCAATTACTGTAAAGAATGTAGATTTACTTGGTATCTGAGTTAAAATATTGTACATATTTGGAACTATAGGATGTAATGGGACTACAGCCTCGTTAACTGTCCGTAAATCTTGAACCAAGCGATACTCCCCATTTGGCTTTAACACCGGGAGAATGGGTGTGTTGCATGGGGACGAGCAATGAACTAAAAGACCATATTTAAGAAACTTATTAATAAGAGACTGAAGACCTCGACGTGCCTCTGGCTTAATAGGATACTGTCGTTTATGAGGATAAACTCCTGGTTTCTTTAATGAGATAAGGACAGGTTGAGCATTAATTGCCCTTCCTGGGACTTCAGTATTCCAGACCTGAGGATCTACCTGGCATAAAATATCTTTAGGTATATTTCTTCCTTTACCGGGTTTTCTATTAATGCCCCTAAGAATGGGGAAGAATACTTTGGGGTTACATTAAGAATTGCTCCCAATGAAGATAAGCAATCTCTTCCTAATAGAGGAGTGGGGCACTCAGGCAGAACTGCAAAGGTTTGGGTAAAAACTAACTCTCCAAACCTGCATGTTAAAGGCATTGTAAACCTTCTGGCCTTTGGAACGCCATCAATTCCAGTTATAAAACAGGTTTTATCTGAAAGAGGCCCGCGTGAGGCAAGCAGAGCAGAGAACTTCGCCCCCGTATCTAAAAGAAAATTTATATTTTGACCTGCCACGTCAAGAGTCACCCGAGGCTCGTCCATCGTGATGTCCAGCTGGTTAGAGGGTTGGTCAGGGGGGGCCTTATTGAGCCTCAGGCAGCCTCAGTCGTCTAGGGCAGCCATCATAGGAGCAGATGGCCTCGCCTCCCTTCAGAGGTGAGGGCAATCTTGCTTCCAATGTTTCTCCTCTTTGCAGAGGGGGCACAGCCCAGGTGGGGACGGACCCCGCTTAGGGCAGTCCTTAATCCAGTGCCCAGGCTCCTTGCAATAATGACAATTGCCAGGCCTCCAGTCCCTTTCCCTCTGTTTCGAAGGGGCCTTTCGGTAACCCTGAGGTGGTGGTCTTCTATTGCCTAATGCTAGGGCAATTTGGTGGGGGGGTTCCTGTGTCTGTGACTGCCCCCTTTGGTGCATCATTTCAGCTTCCCTGTCTCTGTTATTGTAAACCCCGAAGGCCAGATTTAAAAGCATATTAATGGGAGTCTGGGGTCCCATTCTCTGTTTCTGAAGTTTCCTCCTAATATCTGGGGTTGATTGGCTAATAAAATGAGTCCCCAATAATATTTGCCCTTCATATGATTCTGGGTCAATATGAGTAAATTTACGCAGTGTCTGAGTTAAACGTCCCAGAAACATAGTAGGATTTTCATCCGCTCCCTGGACTACACTTCTCAACTTATCATAATTAACACGCTTATTCATACATGCTTTCATTCCTGCAACCAAACATGAGATCATGTAATTTCGTTTTCTAATATCACTACTACCAGTCTGATAATTCCAGTTAGGGTTCTGACTAGGCACAGCGTTCACTCCTGTAGGCAGTGCTGAATCTCGAGCATACTCCTCATTACCATGTACTCGTGCTGCGTCCAGTATATGATTCCTTTCATCAGAAGTGCAGACAGTTGAAAGAATCACCTGAAGATCCATCCATGTGAGCTCAAACATAACAGCTAGGTTTTGAAACTCACTTATGAATCTGTCGGGATCTTCTGAGAAATCACCCAATTTCTGTTTACAGTGACCTAGTTCACTCATAGAAAAAGGGACATGAACCCTTAAAATACTCTGTTCCCCATTTGCCACCTCGCGAAGCGGACACATATTTGAAGGCTGAACATTAATTGGATGGTAATGTGCACCGCTTCTTGTCGTGCCCGCAGGGCTAGCCTCCTTTGGAAGTGGAGGATAAATAGGATTATAGGGAGGTGGTCTGGCAAGAGGGGTTACCGGAGGACTTTATGAGCTTGTAGATTCCTGTTCTGAGATTTGTACAGGAGACTCTGGGGGTGCTGTTGGCTCTGCAGCTGAGTTATGCTCAGAGGCCCTTGTAGGAGGCTGTGAAGACGCTATAGTCTCTACAGTTGTGTTCTGATCAGAGGCTCCTATAAGGGGCTGTGTAGAAGCTCTAAGTTCTACAGTTGCAGCTGCAGATGGTGGAGGAGATCTATTTGGAGCGCTTAATAATAGGTCTTCCATTGGGTCTGGCTCGCCTTTTACCGCTTGGAAAGCTTCTGCATGCTGAAATCTACAACCTTTATGCAACTTTGGGTTATAGTAGAGAGCTATAAAAACCTGCAGGTAGAATGCTTCTGTACGCCTATTGTCTCGCTGAAAATACAAATCAAGCTTGTTTATAGTCTCATAATGTAGGGTCCCGTTTTCGGGCCATTTTAGTCCACCTTCTAATTTATATTGAGGCCAGAGTGTATTACAGAAATAGATAAGCCTCTCCTTTGATAAGGCCTCTACTGTAAGATTATCCCAATTACTTAGTATACACCCAAGGGGAGAGTCTTTGGGAATAGAGGTAGAATTAACCATGACGTTGTCAATCTTATGTACCTCGAGGGATTCCTTTAGTAAACTCTGGAGAGAGAGAAAACAAAAAAACTAAGGTTTTAACAAACAAACACGATCACGACGGAAGAAAATGATTTAAAATCGAATCACTATGTCTTTATTAGGCTGCGCAGCTCCCTGAGTTCCGTTCTTCTGTAAAACTCCCATTGAGGTGGCTTCCCATCCAATCAATGAGGCTACAGTCAGAGTCATCTACCTGCTCTTTATTAAATACGCATCCGCATTAATAAAGGGGTAGGCTGGGGGGTCATCTGTAAAGAAGCCATACTCAGCGTCCCAAGTATGCCCCTACAGGTGGATTTACGGAACTTGTCTCTATCGGATTCAGAACGAAGTCTTGCTTATATTTCCAGAATACATTTAACAGCGATCAGACTAGTCTTATTGCTTTTATCCAGATCCCTAAGCCTGCTCAGGGTCTTTCTAAAAAGGCAATTACAGAAACAAAACAACAAAAGAAAACAAAACAAAAAACCCAAAAACCAAAAAATTTTTTTTTCTCTCCCTATATAAAGCACTTAATCAAAATAAAAATCCCCTTTTTATAACTTGCAAGGGTTGCAAAGGTCTTTTCCGAAGACTCGAGGACATATTCTAGATAAAACAAATCAAATGTTAACACGGGATTACAATAGTACATTTTAAAATAACCAGTTTGTATTTCATTTACTGTAGGCTCTTTACTGTTAAACAGTGCAAGTGAGGAGGTTTTCTGAGGTAGAAAGGGAGAAAAAGGAAAAAAATTCCTTTCCCCTCTAGTTGTACCTGTTGAAAAGACATAAATCCCATTTGCGTATTTTCTTTAAAACAATTTTAAATATAGGAGGGAAAAAAATCAATTTACTCGTTACTCCGAGAAAAGAAAAAAATACACGATCGCCATCTAGTGGCTACATGATTGCCTGGGCGCCGCGTCTCCATGGGCGCCGCCATCTTGGCGCAGTCGCCCCGTGATGACTGACGTGGCTACGTGCGCATTCATGTGACGTGACGGCGCGGCGGCGCAGCCATCTTACGAAAGACTGAGCTGATGCAATCATCATAAGCCACGTGGTCAGTAAGACCAAGTGATGCAATCACCGTAAGCCCTTAAAAAAATGGCTCCCAGCACCAGCACCACGTGGTCACCCAGCTTCTTTAGCGCAATGAAAAATAAAACAATTTAGAAACTACCAGTTGCAAACATGGGAGGGGACAAGAAAAATCGAAACTGGTTAGAAACAAAGCAGACCCACAAAACCGATCTAAAAGGGAGGATTGGTTCCAAAAATGCCTTCCCCCACTCCATTGTGTTCCAGCAGCTTACTGTAGTGAGACAAAAAGAAACCAAACCGTGGGCCTGAGGGCAAACATTTGCCACAGAAAAAAAACCAAAAACCAAAAAAAAGAAACGAAAATCAGATAAGAGATGGCGAGGTTTCGGGTTCCGGAACGCGGGCAGGCAGATACCGCTGGTGGAAAACTGGAGAGGGGGGGAGCAGGCAGGTACGGCGGCGCCGCGAGCTTAAAAAGCCCTGGCCGGACCGATCCTGCTGCTCCCGAGACCGGGGCCGTGTACGGCTGCGTTCCAAGCCGTGGGTACCGGCCCGGGAAGCCTAGCTGTGGCCCGGGGGACTGGGACGGAGGCGCGGCGCAGCGCGTCCCCCTTGGAGACTCCCACCGGCGCACGATGAGGGAATGGGACCTGGCCGGCACCCTGGGACCCGATGTCCGCGCCGACAACGCTGACTCCCGCCCCCGGCTCTAATCCATAGTCTGCATCCCCCTGGGGTTTCCAGCTATCTCCACACGTGCACAAGGCAACTACCAGAAATAAGAAATTTCTAAGCATCTTCCCATAAGAAGAACACTTACCCCTTGCCAGATGTCTGAACCTCCTGGCTGGCTCGCCAAAAATGTGATGGGACGCGCTTGTTTTCCAAAAGAAGATTTCAGGTTCTTGATTGGAGCAGGCCAGCTGCTGCCTCAGTTTCCTCATTTTGCAGTCCGCACTGGAAGCTTAAACAGAAAAGACAGACAG
>PVLC010002774.1:77652-108488 GCA_004027655.1 Graphiurus murinus
TGGAGAGACATTTGTTATCTACATTTTATCTAAATGAGGGAAGACAAGGGCGTGGGTCGAAAGCCTTGAAGCACTTAAATTTAGGGAAGTTACAAGTTCACTATCCTCAGGGCAGGACAACAGGCGCTGGTTGAATTTTAATCGCTCAAAGTAGCCATCTTAGCTCCTCATGTCTTTAAGCTTTTTATGTAGATCTTTTGGCTCCCCACACTTGATATTGTGAAAAAAAGAATTTTAACACATACCATTCAAAACATCTGGCAGGTTTATTTTAGAACTGGGAGGAAGGAAAAAAACAGGGAAGGGGAGTAAAAGGATCTCCTGGACAGGTTCACATGCATGTCCCCAGGGGGAAAGGATAAGGGGAAAATCCCCAGTTACCCGGACGGGTTGATGGTCAGGTCCCCAGTGGAGGAAAGGGTGAACAACGGGGTTGCATCGGGCTATAAGAGAGGGCGGGGTCCTCTTCTCCAACCCCTCTCTCTCTCTCAGATAGGTGGGTTCCTCAGATGGGGGCTGGTCACAGAAAAGTTGGATCCTCCCTTCTCAGGTGTGCTGGGCTCTTCCGGAGTTTGGCCTAACACTCTCCAGATTTTTTTTTTAAAAGGCTGTATTAAAACTATATTTTTATGAATTTTCCCGATGCCTCCTTCTACCTAACATTCCACTTCTAAGCTACCTCATCATGACCAGCCTTCTGGCCCCCGACAGTTTTCATAAGTACTTTATTTGCTAACAAAGTCTTCATGTCTCCATAGACAGTATATTTGAATTTTATGGTAAGAAACATGATAATACAAACAATGGTAGATTGAGTCTGTTTATGTTTGACTTGCTTTCTCTTTGTTGATACGTGAAACTCTAGTTTATTTTTTTGAAAGGCTGTACTTTTCTATTTTATTAATATATTACTGTTCATCTTTTCTACTATTGATTAACATTCTGATTGTTCCCAATTTTTTAAAAAATGACTCTACAATGAACATTCCTATCACATCTCCTTTTGATCACATGTGAGTTTCTCTATGGCATATATTTAATAGGGTAATATCTAAGTTGTGGATGTTTTCTCTCCAAAATGGCTATTTTAATTTCTTTTATACGCATCCAAATATATGAGTCCTCATTTCTATACATCCTCAACAAAACACCATATCCTCAGATTTGCAATTATTTGCACAATTAATAGGGGTAAAATGAGATTTTATCATTTTTTAAAATTTAATTTCCCTAATACTAAGAGAGGGAAAATTGTTGTAATTTTTTTTACTATTGCTATTGTAACAAATTATCACAAACCTAGTGTCTTAAAACAACACAGATTCCTTCTCTCACACTTCTGGACATGGCAAGTTTAAAATGGGTTACCTAGACTGCATTCCTTCTGGCGCTTCAGGAAATAATAGTTTCCTGGTCTTTTTCAGCTTCTAGAGCCTGTGGGCTTTCCTGACTTGCAATCCCTTCCTCACATGCCTGCCACCTCTTGCTCCCACTAAATCTCTTATTATATTCTCACTCTCCTGCCGAGTCTTACAAGGGGACTTATGATTAATTACATTGGACCCCTCAGAGGTTCCCTTTCACAATGTAAGAGATTAGACTGTGGACATCTTTGAGAAAGCATCATCTAGCCTACTGCAAATAGTTATTGACAATTTGGAATTCCATATTTATATCCATTTGCCCATTCTTCTACTTGGTTTTCTTTTTCTAGTTGATTTGTGAAACTTTGTTATTGATATTGAGGGTAGATTTTATTACTATTTAGAATTTATCAGTCAGGCATGGTGGCACACACCTGTAACACCAGTTCCTGGGAGGCTGAGACAGAAGGATTGCAGATTCAAAGACAGACGTGACAACTTAGGGAGCCTCTCAGCAACCTAGAGAGACCTTGTTTCAAAACAAAGAGGAATTGCTCAGAGGTAAAATGTCCTTGGGTCCAATTCACACATACACACACACACACACACACACACACACACACACACACAATTTATCACTTATAGACGCTGAAAATCTTGGTCTGTGATTCTTTTTAACTTATGATTTTATGCAATTTTTAATTTTAATGTAGCCAAAATTTAGTCATACTTTTCTTAAGAATATAATCTTTTGTGTATTATTTTAAGAGGCAGTCAATACTTTTAAAATATTTAATGTTCTATTTTCACTTTTAATTAGTTATTGTCAATAATTTTTTGTATAAAGTAAGGCAATATATTTCCATTTGGCTAAATTTTTCCAGAACCATTTATTGAATACTCCAGTCTTACAAAAATCACAGTGTTATTGGTTTCCATATATTCATGAAACTTTATGCTGCCCCAATGGTCTATTTGTCTTTCCCTGTATAAATAATATATTATTTTTGTTACTATAGCTTCAAACTAATTCTTTGTATCCAGTAGCGCAAATTCTTCAAATTTGATTCTTCTTGATCCTTTGCTCTTCCATAGTAAATGAAGTGTCAGTTTTCCTGGTTCCTTGAAAATCTTGGACTTATTATTAGGACTTCATTGAGTTTATATACAATCATTTGAAGTATAGATAGCAATTGTAATATTTTTCAAATTATTTTTATATCCTCAATGCTTGGAAATTTTCTCTAGAGTGGTTTTGTACCTCTTAATTAAATATACCAAGAAACTTCTGCTTTTATTCCAATTGCGACTGGGAATTCTTTTTCTACTGGCATTTTCTAATTGATTATTACTGGTGCCTAGAAGCTCTTTTGAAAATTCATCTATAGATGCTCTTTTAATTCTGCATTGATAATCAGGTCAGCAAATAAGGACTTTTATCTATTTCTTTCCATTTCTTGTGTTCTCCTACATATTTTTGACTAGAGCTAGGTATATCTAGTTTTTAACTAGAAATACAACCTCATTATCTTCTAGACTGTAGGGAAACTTCTAAAGTTTACTGTTAAATATGATGTTTGTTGTTGACCTTGACTGGCATTCATAAGAATAAAAAATTTCCTTTTTTTCTAATTCAAAGCTTGCTAAAGACATTATCTAGAATGTTGAGCTTCATTAAATTCTTTTCCTGCATCTATTGAAATGTTATTTTGCTTTTCTTCTTTAATTTATTAATACACGATCAGGAAAATGTGATAAAAAATGTAATAAAATATCACCTCATTCTTGCTAGAATGACTATTATAAAAAACACAGAGAGTAAGAAGTGTTGATAAGGATGTGGAATTTAAGGGAACCTTTGTAGTATGCTAGAATGTAAATTGATGTGTGTATGTATGTATATATGATGGAATATTATTCAGCCTTTACATAGAAAGAAATCCAGTATTTTTGACAAGATGAATGAATCTGGAGGACATTACACTAGATGAAATAAGCCAGGACAGAAAGAGAAATATCGCATGACCCCACTTATCCGTAAATCTAAAGTAGTCAAAATCATAAAAGACAAGAGTAAAATGTTGGTGGCCAGGGACTGGGAGTGGGGAAATGGGAGGTATTATTCAAAAGGTAAAAATGTTTAGTTAAGGCAGGATGAAGAAGTTCTGAAGATTCAATGTGATAAAAATACGATGACTATAGTTAATAAAGTTGCATTGATTACTTGGAATTTGCTGACAGTAGATGTTAAATATTCTCACCACCCACACAGGTCACACACACAGGAAAAAACACACACATACACACATACATACACACACACACACACACACACACACACACACACAGAGTAACTGATTCACTGATTATCAGGAGTGTATGCAGTATGCATTGGTTCAGGGTGTCTTTTAAGTCTTATTGGGGATAGTTGTATAAACTCAAAATTAAAAACAACAAGACCAAAGTTTTTTTTTTTCTTTGCTGTCAAAAATCTCAAAGTATTTGCTGTTATATCAGTAAGATAATCAAATCAGCCGGGCGTGGTGGCGCACGCTTGTAATCCCAGTATTCGGGAGGCTGAGACCGGAGGATCCGGGTTCGCGGCCAGCCTCAGCTACCTAGTGAGGCACTATGCAACTTAGTGAGACTCGGTTTCAAAATAAAGAATAAAAAACTGGGGCTGGGGGTATAGCTCAGAGGTAGAATGCCCCTGAGTTCAATCCCCAGTATCGCAAAAAAAAAAAAGGTAATCAAATCAATATATTTTCAATAATTTACACATGAATTCCATAAAATTTTAAAATTTCATGAAAATGAAAGAATTAAAATACAATTTTCCTTGAATTTCAGGATTTTACTTTGGCAAGGTATGAATTTTCCAGAAATATATAGAGTGAAAATATTTCTCTTAAAAGTGAAGAGATTTTTTATAGAATAATTTATCTAAAACATAAAATGACACATTTTCAGTATCCGTTACTGTCCAAGTAACCAATTAAATAAAATTGATACAGAAAAAATCAATAAGAAAACTACAGATGGCCTTTAATATGGTCTAGTCTACAAATTTTTATAATTACTGAGATTTTTCTAGACAGACAATTCTGAACCAACCCCCAGAAGTTCAATACCTCAGAGTTTTTAGTATTCTGATGACCATGATCATTCACAAAAATATTTGCTTCTTATATTCCTATCCTTTCTTTATTTCATTAATTCTATAATGCCTTTAAACTTTCTTTTCAAACATATTTTCTATCTTTTTAAAGAATTGTATCTAGAACATACAAATTGCATATAAGACTTAATGCTTAAAAAAAAACTAATAGCCTAATCAAGAAATGTGCAATTGGACTAAATAGACACTTCACAAAACAAAAAATACAAAAGGGCAATACATACATGAAATACATTTACTCTATTAGATCTATTTTTCCAAGAGTTGTATTCTTTGTTACTTTAAATTACTTTGTTGTTAATCCATCACTTGGCAATCAGTTAAGAGTAAATATCTCTTCACTTCTAGCCTTTTAATGAGCAACATTTCTTTTCTATGAATTTCCTATCTTCAAAAAGCTATTGATAATTCTAACTATATAAGAAATGCTGATTCAAATCAGATTTTGTGTTGAAAAATCTAATTAGTTCTCACTTTCTTTCTTCCTACTGCATCCTGATCCTGAAACTTTATGCCCAAAGTATTATCAAACTCATCTTATAACTTCATAAAATGACACACCATGAGTTCCATTTCTCAGAATCTAAGAACAAATTCTATTTAATTATAATTCCTCCTCGCTGCAATGCTATTAATCAATAGCTCTTGGGAATGATTTTGGGAATTACAAAGTGCCATCATGATAACTGCAGATGCAACTTTAGAAAACCTAAGTAAATTGCTTTTGTATGGATGTTCTTTGTGTTGTCATCAACAACTTCAAAGACTCAGCTGCCTTGATAAATTAGCTTAAAATACTGGAGAACATAAAACTCTTGGTATAATCACACTATACCCAAATGTGTGCTAGTATTTTTTTTGCCTAAATAAATATGCACAAAAGTCCTCATAAAACTTTCATGTTCCATGTTCAATGGTTTAAAGTCACCATTTGCTTCTTATATTCCTATCCCTTATTTCATTAATTCTATAATGCCTTTAAACTTCCTTTTCAAACATATTTTCTATCTTTTTAAAGAATTGTATCTAGAACATACAAATTACATAAAAGGCTTAATGCTAAAAAAAAAAAAAACTAATAACCTAATCAAGAATTGTGCAATTAAACTAAATAGACACTTCACAAAAGAAAAAATACAAAAGACCAATACATATATGAAAATATCTTCAACATTAATAACAACCAGGGATATGTAAATTAAATTACTCTGAGATTCCATTTAACCACAATGAGAATAGCAATCATCACAAAGTCAAACAACAATAAATGCTGGCAAAGATGTGGGGAAATAGCAACTCTTCTACACTGCTGGTGGGATTGCAAATTAATGTAGATTCTATGGAGATCAGTGTGTAGATTCCTCAGAAAACTAGGAATGGATTCATCATATGATCCAGCTGTACCACTCCTGGGTATCTTTCCAAAGGATTGTAAATCAGAATATTATATTGGAAATCAGAACATATTATCCATGTTTATAGCAGCATAATTCATAATAGCCAAATTATGTAACCAATACAGATGTCCATCAGTAGACAGTTTAAATTTTAAACTGTTTTTGGAAACTGTAAATAAAAAAAAAAATATGAGTAAAAGAAGTCCTAGAGTCTTTAAAATTATGGGCCATAACCAAAGGCAAAGAAAGGGATATGTCAAGAAATTCATAAGAAAGTGAAGTTAAAACATCTTATGAGAGCCCAGCATGGTGACGCACACTTGTAATCCCAGTACTTGGGAGGCTGAGACCAGAGGATCAGAGTCCACGACCAGCCTCAGCGACTTAGTAAGGCACTCTGCAACTTATTGAGACTCTATTTAAAAATAAAGAATAAAAAATAGGGCTGGGGGTATAGCTCAGAGGTAGAATGCCCCTGAATTGAGCCCCTAGTACCAAAAAAAAAATCCTAAGAATTGGTATTCTAGTCTGAACTAATGGAGTATCAAGGAGCTGGACAGACAAAGAAATACAAAAAGCAAGTAGAAATCTAGAAGCAAAACAAAGCAGACAGCCAGAAGAACGAAAGCAGGGCAGAAGCAAAAAGGACACATTTCAATATGAAGGAAACTCTTCCTGTACTCATTAGAATCTTCAGAAGAAAAGAGCCCATGGCTCTCAGGTAAAGACTGAGAAGCCAGAAGATACTAATTCTCCCTTTTATAAACTAGACTTTCATTCAATGGTCATGCATCTTTGTAATCAAAGAACTTCAACTATGAATTATCCACAGGTAAGCAACCCCATTAAGGTCGAAATTGTTTTATGTCAGTAGAAGTTAATCCTATACTGTCACAGTAGTGCGGAAGCAAATGCGAAAAGTGTATACCTAGTTGCTCTCTCTTTTTCATACACTTGCATGGGGAAATACTTCCCAAATCCACAACCATCTGTGTATCAGCAGCTAATGTTTGGCTTACGTTATGATAAGGCAGATCAATGTGTAGACATTACTGTCTAAGGAGAATTTTTCTGCTTAAAAATGTCACTCCAAAAGCTGCTTTAAATTCCCTTGGCTTTGCCGTGATAGTGGCACTGTGTTTTTTCTTCCTCAACTGGAAAGGAAAAGGGCAGGGACACAACATGTTTCCCGAGAGTCCCTGTAATTGTATCTGCAAACAAAGAGCCCGTTTCCTTGCTCAGTATCCTTGCTCAGGTGCAATTCCAGTGGGTCAGCTTGGAGATGAACTAACTACAAGAATGTCATGCTTGCCGAAGCCATGTGCTTAGGGAGGACAGATCTCAAGAGAACTGCTTCCTCAAAGCACTGAATGACAGTAAATAGCTATTCAATCTTTTGAGAAAGGGGGGATTATTTATACTTCTTCTTTACCTTTATAAGGTCAAGTCCTAGTCTTACCTTTGCAAAAGATCTTCAGAGTACCAATTCGAGAAGATGTGAACCTAAATATTTATCTTTCGTAATATATATATGTATAAAATTATTGCCTATATATGCAATATGTATAAATTATTAATATGATTATAAATATTGATACTATTACTAATATACACCAAATAATTGTTATCGAAATGTACCAAAAATGTGTAATATTATTTTGATAATATATATACTGAAATATATACTTTTTGTAACTGAGGGTTGAATCAGGGGCACTCTACCTCTGAGCTACACTCCCAGCTCTTTTTATTTTTTATTTTGAAATAAGGTCTCCCTAAGTTGCTGAGGGCTTCGCTAAGTTGCTGAAGCTGGCCACAAACCTGCAATTCTCCTGTCTCAGCCTCCCAAGTACTGGGCTTACAAGCATGCACCACCAAGCCTGGCAGTCTTTGGTAATATTTGACATTCTTCATTTGAATTCTATGTGAAAATTAAGTGCAATAGAAGATGACTTTATTAACTATTTTCTCAATTTTCCAATTTCACAAACTACCATTCCACATGCATAGGAGAAATGACTGCTAGTTACATATAATAAGCACACTGGGTCATGAGGATTTAACTTGTCCCAGAATCCTTTTGTAGAAGGGTTGCAGATGTTTCAGAACTCACATAGATTTAAAAAACTGTGAAAGATCCTATATTTCACCCAATTTGCAGGTCAACAAAATAGCTTGCCACAAACATATGGATGCTGTCCTAAGACTTGAGAGCACTGGATGTGAAGCAAAAGACTCTATTACTGACAGCCCAGCCAGCAGCACCAGTTTCATGTTTGTATTGTGATCCTTTGCCCTTCAAGTCTCATGAGGTGGAGGAGGTGAGTGCTGCACATACACAAGGCTTGTGTAACAGCTGAGGAACTATAAATTCTGGAAACTGTAATCCTTGAAAGAGACTACTAGTATATTTGCCCAATCTTTGACCCAGGAGAAAACATTCTCTTTATTATCTTGGCTAGGAAAAAAATTTAGCTGTATACCCTAGAGGGATACAACATCTCTATCTTTCAAGGCTATTTATTTTATAAGACTCCTTGAAAAAACTAGTCCAGAGAGAGTCATTAATGCCTCTTCAGAAAGCATGCTGAAACCCAAGAGGCCCATTGAGAAATATAACCCAACAGTGATCAACCTCACAAAATCTGAGATATTTAATTCCCATGGTATGCTTCCTCCACCTCTGGTGGTAAACCTATAGAAAGAAGTAACGATGAACATCATTGTCATCCCCAACAGACACTGCAGAAATTTGTCTCTTATTTGGTAGGACTGAAAGATGAATTAATCTCAGCCAATCACATGGCAGGCAAGCTCAGGCTGCATTCAGAAAGCCTGTACTCCAAACCAGCTGTAATTTTTTAGCAACTCACCAAGAACAACATCCACAATATATGAATAAAGAAATGACTCTACATTGTCATTTTCTAAGAAGAATATGTGAGCTAGTTAAGGTTGTTAGCAAAAGTATTTTTTTTCTAGTATGTGCATATCTGGTTTGAATTTTTCTTTTTAAATAAACATTTTAATAACATTTTAATTAAATAATTAAACTTCCTTACCATTTATAATTTATTTAATTCAAATATTTATAAAAAGTCTCCCTAGGGCACAAGGGCTGTATTCATATGCTAGCTTTTTGTTAATTTTAAGAGAGAGAGATAGGCTAGATTATAAAGCTATTTAACAAATTTTAACAAAGAGAGATAGGCTAGATTATAAAGCTACTGTGTGTATTTCCTTGGCTTGGGAGTCTGTGACACAGAAAGTGGATATGCTAGTCAACCAACCCTCAGAATACTCTTCAGCCTTGACTGCCTCTGCAAGGCCCCCATAAAAGGATTCAAGTAACATCTCTGACTGCTAACAGTCATGGTAAAAATCTGGCCAATCACAGTGGGAGTGAATTACAATTTCACTCCTATAGTAAAATTTCCTTTGTGTGTATTTCCTTTTGTCAGTTCATGAGTGATATGTTTCATAGACTGCTGAAATCTGGGACACATATCTCAGAGTTCCAATGAAAAAACATGAAGTGGACATCCATTAAGACTAAATATACAAGTAAAATTAACAAAAAGCTAGCATAAAAATATAGCCCTTGTACCCTAGGGAGACTTTTTATAAATATTTGAATTAAATAAATTATAAATGGTAAGTAAGTTTAATTATTTAATTAAAATGTTTATTTAAAAAGAAAAATTAAACCAGATATGCACATACTAGAAAAAAATATACTTTTGCTAACAACCTTAACTAGCTCACATATTCTTCTTAGAAAATGACAATGTAGAGTCATTAGAAGCATCCCCAGTTAAAAATAAGTGTATCTCTTCCAAGCTCCAGATATTGGCTGTAATTAGATATCATATAGAAAGACAGATCCTACCCTCATGTATCCATTTATTTGAGACCCTCATGTATCCATTTATTTGAATCATTTTTTCATCCAGTCTATAATTTAATTGTCAAAGTAAAGTTTAAATAATTCAAAGAGTATACTAAGTTGATTCAGGAACTCTTAAAATTAGTATAATTCTATTCTTTTGATGTCTTTATTCTCATTCTAAAATCACTCTTCTCTTAGGGTTCTTGTTTTTCTAATAGAAAAGTACACATATAAAATCCAAAGATTTTTATTTTATGTAAGCAGTGTATCAAGAAATTTTATAGTATCTACAATTAAGTTGTATCACACACACAAGTAATAATATGAATTCTCACTATTTAAAATCTACCTGGATTTTTAAGAATTAGAAAATACAAAAAAACAGTATTGAGGATTTATATGTGACCTAATTTATGCAATAAATTCTATATACACACATATGAGCACATACTCATTTTGATATATACTTACTTCTAAAAAATTTAAACATGTCATTTCCAGTATTACAAAAGAAAAGAAATATCAAAATGACAATAGGAAAAAACACATTACAATGCAGGCAAATGAAAAATATTTTAAAATATGCCGATAAGCACATGAAAACATACTCAAAATCATTAGATTCAAGCAGAATTACTATGTTACCTAGCAATTATACTCTTAGTACATACCTAAGAGAAATAAAAACATGTCCACATATATATTTTCTACACAAATATTCATGGAAGTTTTATTTATAATAGCTAAAAATTGGAGATAACACAAATGTCCATAAACTTGAATGGATACATAAAATTTGATACATCCACATGATAGGATATCATTTGGCAATAAAAAGAATGAAGTACTAACTCACACTACAGCATGAATCAACCTTGAAAATATTATATTATGTGAATATAGACAGACACACACACACATACACATACACAAACACAAACACAAACACACAAACCCACATATTGTTTAGGGTGGTGGCACACGTGCACATATAATCTCAGCTACTCGGGAGGATGAGGCAGAAGTATCAAAAGTTCCAAGCCAGGCTGGACAACTTAGTGAAATTGTCTCAAAATAAAAAAAATAAGAATAAAAAGGGGAGCTGGCGATATAGCTTAGTAGTAGAATGCCACTGTGTTCAGTCTCCAGTTACACACTCACACACATACATGCATACACACACACAAACACACACACACACACACACATATCCCCATTTTTGTATAGTTCCATGTATGTAAAAGGTTCATAATAGGTAAAACTACAGAATCAGAAGATTGGGAAGAAAATACAAGTAACTTCAAGAATTTTGGTAGTGAATGAAATTGTGTATATACTAAAAATCATTAAATTACACACTTTAAATTAGTAAAATCTATGGTATGTGAATTATATCTAAATAAAACTATTTCAAAATAAAATGAATTCAATTACAAACAACAAAAAGATCACAAATAACTTCTTTGTTTATTATATATATAGTCCCCAAAAGTACAGAATTATTTTTCATAATTGTATACTTCTGTTCAGCAAATAATATTTATTCTTTATTGTGAAATATATCTGGTACACCTTTAGAGTGTATGATATATTTTAAAGCAATACCTTAGTCTCCTTGAATTGGCTGAAAAGGGAAAATCCATAAGTTTCAAATAGGATATTATAATAAATTACTCCTAAACCTAAGCAGGTGACAAGCAGTATAGTAAATACATTATTAATCATGGTATCCCTCTAGCAGTAAGCAAAAAAGGGAAAGGGAAATGTTAGATGAAGCTATCATGTATATTTCTGTAAATTCTGGAACAACTATTCATATTTATTTTCTAAGCTCTTCAGAAAAAGAAAACAAGTGCCTTCAGATATAATAAACAGCCTGAACTAATATAAAATTCTCTTTAAAACACTCAAGTCATTTGGAACCAATATACTCTGTCATACCATCGCAGTATATCCTCATTCCTGTCCACCCTCAATTACTGTAAGTAAATGGTGCAATGTTAGAAATACTAGCTGCAGCAATTTCTCTAATACAATGAGTTTAACATGGTTTCCTGCAAGCTGTAACCCTTAAATGTGTAACTCAGCTTCCCTTAGTCTATCCTTAAACTGACTGAAATGAGGCAGTAGACACAGCTACTCTGCATTATAATGCATAGTGGGTTATAGCTCTTCTTTCATTAGTAGCTTGCATTATTTAAGGATTGGAGGATATTAATATATATTAGTATATAACAATAATGGCTTTAAATCTAAAACACATGCACACAGCCACCCATAACATATGCTTATACATACATAAACACATACATCCACATATACTATAGTTAAAAAAGAAGATCTCAACGGATGAAAATAGTCCTCAGAGCAAGTCAGGCTGTTGCTCCCTCTGCTGGAGCACTGAGTGAATCTATGAAGGTTAGGAGCTTAAGGGGCTAAGTGACAATAGCAAAGGCTTTAGAGCCTGAGAATGATCAGGCACAATCCTAGACTCTGACAATATAAAACTCAAGAAAATAATGTAACAGCCTCTGTTAGGGGAACTTTCATTACAATGACATTAAACAAATAGATAATACAAAATATGATAGATTAAAAAAAGCAAGGAAAAAGATCCAGGAACAATGGAGTGTGTGTGTGTGTGTGTGTGTGTGTGTGTGTGTGTGTGTGTGTGTGTGTGTTAATGTATACAGGGTGAACAAGAAAGTCTACTACAAGGAAGGGTTATCAAAGTAGAAATCTAATTAAAATGAGCATGTGTAGAGTGCGTTTCATGGAGGAAAACTGTTTGAGACAGTTAAGAAGCACAAGTCTAAAGACTCTAAGTTAGAAAAAAGATTGAACTTCTTAAGAAATAGCAAGAAAGGTTCACTGCCCTCAGAATGGAATGGGCAATGAAGAAAATAATCAAAATGGAAATTGGTGAGGTAGCCAGAAACCAAATAATAAAGCCATGATGATTAGGGTCCTGGATTTTGTTTTAAGTATGATAACAGAAGCCTTTGAAGAACTGTTAGAAGAAAACTGATTTAAACTGAGTTCTAGTTTTGAAAGATTATCCTAGGACTGAGGATGTAGTTCAGTGGTAAAGCACTAGCCTAGCATATGTGAGGTCCTTGATTTGATCCCACCACCAAAACAATAAATAAAAATAAATAAATAATTACCTTCATTATTTTGTGTAGATGAGACTCTAGGACAAGCATGGGTAAGAGTAGACCAGTTATATGAAGATCTTAGCAGAATTTTAGTATGATATGCATTAATATAGAAAATTGGAATCAGTAAGAAAGGTCAGCCTCGATATCTATTTTGGAGGCTTATTCAACATGATTTTATAATGAAATGGAAGTATTGTATATTGAAATGGGGTAAAAAAGGATGAATAGATTTAAAGATCATAAGTAATCAATAGTTTTTATTAATAGACCTCCAGGTAATAATGTTGAGAGGTTTGACTAGATATATGTCTGGGATCTAGAGTAAATATTAGGGCTGTCAGTATAGATGTAGAAGCATCAGTTTAAGGTTCATATCTGTGTTATTCAGCTTTCTGATACTATAACAAAATACCTGAGATAAGTGACTTGTAAGGAAAATTAGGTTATTTTGACTCCAAATTTTGGAGGATTTATCCCATGATCAATTGGCTCCATTGCTTTATGGCTTGTAGTGAGACAGTATATCATAGTGGAACCATGAGATGGAACAAAATCACTCACCTCATGACTGAGGAGCAAAAGAAGAGAGAGAAAAAAAGACTGGAGTTCCACAATCCCCTTCAACAGAATTCTTTCAGTGACCCAAAGACCACTGACTAAGCCCCATCCCTTAAAGTTTCCATCACCTTCCAGTAGTGTCAAGTCAGGGACCAAGCCTCTAATACAGGTGCTGCAGGAAACAATTAAGATCCAACCTGTACCACTATCTTTGCAAGAATATAATATAAGCTACCATAATAAAAAGATCTAAAAGTATAGTGACTTAAACAAGACAGTTTATTTCACTTTCATGTAAAAATCCAGTGGCAAAGGGCTCCCCATCAACATCTTGGAATTAGAGTATTTCTAACTAGGCTACTTGGTTTGACTTACCAACCTTAGGCCAAGCTATTGATAGTTTGGGGAAGTAAGGTGCTTTCCTGGTTTTATCCATAGACCATCTCTTTGTTCTCAAACCAAATTTTACATAGTTAACCCTATTATCTAAGTTAGTATCCTATTGTTAGAGTACCCAGGTGTTGAGATTCATGCTTAGACTTGAAATCTAATTTATCTGATATCATAGTTGCTACTCCTGCTTGTCTTCTAGTTCCATTGGCATGGATTACCTTACTCCAGCCCTTCACCTTTAATTTGTGGGAATCTTTGCTTGTAAGGTGTGTTTCTTGCAGGCAGCATATAGATGGATTCTGGGTTTTAATCCATTTTGCTACCTTGTGCCTTTTTATTGGGGAATTGAGACCATTTATATTCAGTGTGATTATTGAGAGATGATTTTTAATTCCTAACATTTTGAGTTTTGACTTCTGGTTGTGGTAGTGTTTGTTCTTCTTTGCTTAGTTGTTTGTTTCCTGAAAATTATTGTTTCTCTGATTCTGACGTTTACTTGTTAGTTCTTCTTTGTAGTTGACCTCATTGAGTATTTTCTCTAGTGATGGTTTGGAAGACATAAATTCTTTCAGTTTCTGTTTGTCATGGAAGATTTTTATATCCCCGTCAATTTTGAGAGTTTTGCTGGATAGGAGAATCTTGGCTGCAAGTTATTTTCTTTCAGAGTTTGGAATATGTTATTCCAGCCCTTCCTGACTTTCATGACTTGGTTTGGGAGGTTTGGAGTGATTCTAATTGGTTTACCTCTAAATGTCACTTGACCTTTTACTTTTGTTGCCTTTAGAATTCTCTCCTTAGCCTCTACATTAGTCAGCCTGATTATTATGTGGCGCGGTGAACCTCTTCTTTGGTCTTGTCTAAAGGGGGTTCTATATGTTTCCTGCACCTGTGTGTCAACTTCTATTTCTATGTTTGGAAAATTCTCTGATATTACTTCTTTGAAAAGTTTATTTATTCCATTAGTTTCAACTTCTAATCCCTCTTCTATGCCTATTATTCTTAGGTAGCTCTTTTAAAGTTGGCCCAGATCTCATCGATGTCCAATTCATACTGTCGATTTTTTTCTAGATTATATACAATGGATTCATTTTTGGAATGGTCATCTTCTAAGAATGATATTCTATTTTCCATGTGGTCTAATCTACTGTTTATAGTTTGTATTGATGCCTTCACTTCTATTATTGCATCTTTCACATCCTTCACTTCCCTTAAGGCTTCTCTATGATTCCTGCTCAGGGTGTCAGATTCTTTGTTTATTGGTTCCTTTTTTTCTTTCCAGCTCTCTCTGCATTCTTTCTGGAAGTTTTGTATCATTTCTATTATTAAAGATCTGAATTGAGCCGGGCGTGGTGGCGCACGCTTGTAATCCCAGCATTCGGGAGGCTGAGACCGGAGGATCCAGGTTCGCGGCCAGCCTCAGCTACCTAGTGAGGCACTCCGCAACTTAGTGAGACCCGGTTTCGAAATAAAGAATAAAAAAAAAAAATAGGGCTAGGGGTGTAGCTCGGAGGTAGAATGCCCCTGAGTTCAATCCCTAGTACCGCAAAAAAAAAAAAAAAAAAAAAAAAAAAGATCTGAATTGTTCTTCTGGTAAGCTCTGCCATTCAGTGTTGTTGAGTTCTGTTATTGTGGGGTTGTGTTGACTCATTGTTTCTTTGCTATTTTTCCTTTCCATAGTTTCCCTGTTCTTAAATTTATATCTTTGCTCCTCTTGCAAGCTTTCTCTGAATTTATAGGTTTCTTATTTTTATTTTCTCTCTGTGAATAGTATCTTGTCCTGAGTTGCAATTACTCTCATACTTCTTCTGCCTGCTCTATTGGTGCCTTTGGTGGGTTTCAGGTGTTGACTTCTAGGGTCTAGCAAAAGCTAACAAAGCAACCAGTCCTCCGAACAAACATAGATAAATCGAAGCAATGCAAAGTGAAAACAGTAAAAACAAAACAAGACAAAACAAAAACCCCAGAAAACAAAAACAACAAGAAACAAAATAAAAAACCCTTCAAGTTTGTAAGAACAGACCTGATTTGGCCTCTGCAGATCTTTTGGGTAGATCCCTGGTGCTGTGGGCAGCTGGCAAAAATGGCTGCTGCCACTGCTGCGCACACGCTGGCTCCTTTGTTCTTCCTGGTCTGCTTTCTGGGTTCTGATCAGCTGCTTTTGTTGCTTTGTTCACTTTTCTGCTGTTTTGCTTTTCTTTCTTTCCGTCAAGAAACTGCTTTTGTGGCAATTTTGATTCAAGCTCTGCAGTGCAGTTGATCACTGCTCCGGCTCTGGAGGGAGAGGTGAGCTGGGATGGCCCCGCAAGGGATTAAGTTTTGTTAGTAAACCCCATGCCAGGGGCTGGCTCTGCAGCGTGGCACTGCTGCCAGGCAGATAGGTTCCTTTGCTCTCCCTGGTCAGCTTTCTCGGTTCTGTTTAGCTGTACTTCAGTTTTCATAGCTTTGTTCACTTTTTTGTTGCTTTTTTTCTTCTGTCAAGAAGCTTTGAATCGAGCTCACAGCACCTGATGAGAGGTGTTTCACTCTGACGCCATCTTCACGGAAGTCCTATCAGTAGTCCAGAAAAAGGAATTGAGTGCCCACTCTTAGAATGAAATCTACAAAGCAGACAGAATAAACTAAAAGCTAACATATACATTGATTCATATCCACAGGGCAAGAACACAGTCTAAAAAAGTACAAATTGTAGCCCCTACCTGCTAGCCTACAAAATTCTTTCCATCTTAACACTTTCGTATGTTCTATCTTTGCATTTCTGTACATTTATTGGTGCATTATAATTATAAACAACCAATGTAATTATACATCATAGTGAGATTCAAAGTGATACAAATACACATGCACATAGAACTTGGTGTATTTCTCCCCACATTCCACCCTGTTACCCCCTCCTCTTTCCCTGTGCCTGTTAGTGAGATTGGTAATGATATCTTCATATAAGGATGTAGTATTTTTTATCTGTTTCCTTCCTCATTCTTCCTTTTTCCCCCTCTCTACCTTCCTTTCCCAACCTCACTATTCTACTGGTCTTTCCCCTCATTTATCTAAAGTCCTTTTTTATTTCTATTTTTTCCCTCTAGCTTCCACATATGAGAGAAAACATTTGTGTGACTGATTGATCTCATTTAGCATAATATTTTCTAGTTGCATCCATTTTCCTGCAAATAACATATTTTTTTCCTCTTTATGGCTGAGTAAAATTCCACTGTCTTTATATACCACATCTTCTTTATCCATTCATCTCTTGATGAACAACTAAGTGGGTTTGCTAATTTGGCTACTGTAAATTGTGTATATTTGACATTTTTTACAAGTCTTACCTCCCATTATATGATGCCATACTATTTGGCCCAAGTGCATTTCCTCCTTTTTCTTAGAAAAGACCAAATTACCATCTGATATTTAACCCTTAAACACTTGAAAAGTCAAGAGATTGTAGTACAAGGTGCCCACAAATCTATTTGTGTACCAAGAAATGTATTTACAGTAAATAAATTCTGTACGCTGATTGGAACTTCTGTAATACTACTTGCTAAATATTTTAATATCTACACATAGTACTTACAAAGTCCATATGAATCCATTGTAATTATCACATATGAAATCATATTAAAGCATTAATAAATACACAATAACTTCTTAATAGCATCTGGTTCAATAAAAAGATGTGAAAAGGGCAAGTATTGATGCTGCAGTTTATATCCTATTCCCTATAGTCCATTCACCCTATGGCAGCTAAAGTAAGCATTTTAAAACTAAATTCATATAATGTGCTCCATTCAGAAGACTCCAATGACTCCCTATCTCACTTAGTGACCTATAAAACTTCACATGATCTGCTCTTCCCCCACCTTCTCCATCTCTTTCCATTTACCCTCTTGCTCATGGGATTCTAGGCACACTGGACATGGTGCTGTACCTCAAGCCAGTCGAGCCCTGATCTCTATACTCACTGTTCTCTCTCTCTGGAATATTCTTCCTGAAGACACTAGGCTATTTTCCCACCTCATGCTATCATCTCCTCCTCATATATGTGAGTGTATACTGCTGGAGCCACGTTTGGGTCTCTTTTACAACCTGTAATACCCAGAGCCCACTGCAGTTAGTCTTGGCTGAACAAGGACTTATGCCACTCCCCCTTTTCATAAGAATAATTTATCCCAGTCAATGAAAGTTCCCCTAGACCATACCATGCTACCTCAGTCAGTAGTCAACTGACCCAGGAGGCAATAGAGCAGGCCCTATCTTCAGGTGGGTCCAACTCTGCAGCATGACTGACTTGTGCGCAGAGGATCCCATGGTTCCCCAGAAAGCCAGCAGCTCAGGCCACATTCTTGCTGATCTTTTCACCCAGCTTTGTCCTACTTGGTTCCCTTCCCTGGTCATGGAAGCAATTCTCCCTTCCTCAAATAAATTATTTGGACAAGAATCCCTATCCAAAGCCATACTACTAGGGAAGCAATCTAAGACAGATGCCTTTATTGACTGCTACACATTCAAAAACTCAATATCTTCCTTACACTGCTTTGTTTTTTTAAATATGATTTTATTGGTGCATTATAGTCTCACATCATAATGTGAATTGTGTTGACAGTAACATACATGCACACATCACTTACTTAGTAACCCCCACACACATCCCATATCCCCCTTCCCAATACATAGTACTGAGATTGACATTGGTATTTTCACATATGTACACATAGTCAATGGTAGTAATTCCATTAATGAACCTCAGTCTTCCTCCTTCTCTTCCTTTAGACCACTCACTGGCTCCACTGAGATTTCTCCTTCATTATCTGGAGTCCCTCTGATAACCCAATTACTCCCTAGCTTGCACATACTAGAGAAAACATGACCCTTCACTTTCTGTGATTGGCTAATCTTACTTAACATAATATTCTCCAGGTCTTTCCATTTTTGTGCAAATGACATGATTTTGTTCTTTATTGCTGAGTAAAATTCAATTGAGTGGATATACCATAATTTTGTAATCCATTCATCTGTTGATGGACACCTAGGTTGGTTCCATAATTTGGCTATTATGAGTTGTGCTGCTATGAACATGGGTATGCATATATTACTGTACCTCTCTCATTTGGACCCCCTTGGAAAGATCCCAACAGTGGTATAGCCAGATCTTACAGTGGATCTATTCTCAGTTTTCTGAGGAATCTCCACATTGATCTCCATAGAGGCTGAACTAACTTGCACTCCCACCAACAGTGTAGAACAGTTCCAATTTCTCCATATCCTCTCCAACATTTATTGTTATTTGACTTCTTGATAATTGCCATTCTTATTGAGGCTAGATGAAATCTCAGTATAGTTTTGATTTGCATCCCCCTAATTACTAATGCTGTTGAACATTTTTTCATGTATTTATTGGCCATTTGTATCTCTTCTATTGTGAAGTGTCTATTCAATTCAATTGCCCATTTCTTGATTGGGTTATTTGTTTTTAGTGTCACTGCTTTACTTTTTACATAGCACTTGTCACCATATTGCAGAGTACATTTTAATAATTTCGTTTTGTTTCTTTACTTTTGCTCCTAGTAGCATGTAAACTCCAAGAAGGCAGGGACTTATTTCACAAGTCTGCAAAACTACTTACCTCATTGTACTAATATATATGCATTGTTGAACTGGACATGTTGGTACATGGTTGTAATCTCCATACTTAGGAGACTGAGACAGGAAGATCACAGATTCAAGGCTAGCCTTGACAATTTAGTGAGGCCCTCAGCAACTTAGTGAGACTAAATTTGTTTCAAAATAAAAAATAAAAAAGGGAATGCATTTCATTCAAATATAAACATAATATACATTTGAATGGAAAGGGTATTGAATATATTTATCAATATTTTTAAAGGATAACCTATTCTTTTTTTTGTTTTGTTTTTAATAGGCTTCCTTTTTAAGTGTTGAGAAATATCTGTCAGTCCTTCTTATACACACTTGAGCACCACATAGCAATAAGCAACAATATCTTTGTCCTCATGTCTATTTTTAATTATGATTTTAATTTTACAAAGGTATTTAAAAAGAATTGACACTGTAGTTTCCTTAACTACTATATTTTACATTTTGCTAATTAATAATCAGCAGACTATTATTTGCTAATAATAATCTAAGACAAGATGCATCAATTCCTACTCCATAGTATGGTTAGTAAGCTAGGAAAATAGTCTGGGAATGGGACTATTGGAAGTAGTGTGGCCTAGAAAGCATGGTCCCAAGGGACAGAAGTAGTTGATTCTTACTAACAATCAATCACATATAAAAATGCAAACCAAGTATCTCCAGATATTACAATTATTTAAGGTAAGTTAGAACTTTGTATTTTATGTGAACTCTCCACTCCTAATTTTTATAACACTTTCAATTGAGATATAATTCACAATTTGTCTTTGCAAAATGTATAATTCAGTGATTTTTAGTATATTCAGAGATTTGTACAACCATTACCACTACCCAATTTCAGAACATTTTCATCACCTCAAAATAAACCTCATACCTACTAGAAGCCATACTCACCTTCATGTCTTCACCAAACACTAATCTACTTTCTGTCTTCATGGGTTTCACTAATAAGGATGCTGCCCTATTCTTGCAAACATTGAAAACCAATATTCTGGATTAATTTAAGGTACAGTAAAGAATGATTCTGTTAGGAACACTGTGTGTTCTATGTTCTTTCAAACTATGTCACACCAGAACTCTGAAAGAGTTAATTTGTCAAAGTAATCTTCATAAGCCTTACAAGGTTTTCACTCAAAATCTGTCTTGTACTTTGATGGTCATGGGTCATTTGGATATTCAGATTTCCTTCTGATTTTGGGGGGGGGCGGTGGTATGAGGATTGAACACAGGGACATTCTTCCTTCCTCCAAGCTACATCTTTATTCCTTTTTATTTTGAATCAGGATCTCTCTAAGTTGCTAAGAGTCTCACTAAATTGCTGAGGCTTGTCTTGAACTTACAATCCCCCTGTCTCAGTCTCCCAAGTACTGGGATTGCAGGCAATTGCTACCATGCCCAGCCTTCCTGGATTTCTTAATTAGCCTTTGTTTCTCAAATAAGAAATTTATTAGTTTTTTTTTTTTAGTCAGCAATATTTTGAACTCAAAACTAAAAAGTCCATCCTAAAAATGTCTGAATTAAAATACATATATTTTAAAAATAAAAACCATTAAATAAAGAAGAATACATTATAACTTCAGAATGGTCAATGTGTACATTACTCATGTTCTGTCAGAGACAATCCCAAAGACTCTAGAGAAGTTTCTAAAAATGTATTGTAAAATAAGGTTGTATTTATTATACTACATAGACCCCATTTGGCTGTAAAGCCAGAAAAAGAACTCGACCTACTATTGAGCTTCTTCATTAAGGAAACACTGCAGTCAGATATAACACATAAAAAATATTCAAATGCCTAACCACGGAGTCTCTGGCTGACTTTCAGCCCCTTCAGTTCACCGCTAACAGAAATCACCCTTGAGTATATGCAGAAAAGCCTCTTAATTTTCAAAGACACATGCAAAAATGGCTTGGATAATGTGACTTACAGATTTTAAAAGTCAGAAAGGATTTGAGTTTGCATGCCAACTCCACAGAAGTCTTTTCATTAAGCAATAAATAAAGTTTGATTTAATTTTTTCATAAAAAGGACTTTGTGGTCACGAAAGCCTGCTGTCTATTCCCTTAAAAATAAAGAAATCTTGCTGGGCATGATTGTGCATGCTTCTAATCCCAGCATTTGGGAGGCTGAGACCAGAGGATCTGGGTTCATCTACCTAGTGAGGCACTCATCTACCTAGTGAGGCACTCCGCAACTTAGTGGGACTCTGTTTCAAAAGTAAAGAATAAAAAATAGAGCTGGGGGTATAACTTGGAGGTAGAATACCCCTGAATTTAACCCCCAGTACCACAATAAATAAATAAATAAATAAATAAATAAATAAATAAATAAATAAATAAAGATATCTTCTAAACACACTCAAATACAGGCCTTGCAAAATGTTTCCTTCTAATTTGGGAGTCGGGAATGAAGGGATTTCTTTTCAGCTAGCATTTAATGCCAGCATTTTTATGGTTTATGATGTAACATTTGTTTCTTTCTATTTAACAGAAAAGGTCAATATGACTAATAATTAGAACTATGACTCTGAGAGAAGAAGACTGTAATTAGACTATTTTTCAACAAATAATGAAATGTCAGAGAAAAAGAAAGCAAATCTTTGGTGTCAGCAAAACTAGTTTGCATATGGACAGGAAAAGTGATTCCTTTATGCAGAAGCATACTGAAATGACCTTCCTCTAATAATCTAACTTGAGTAATAAATACACATAAAAAGTACAATGTGTGTCTTAAAAGTAAAGCAGTGATTCTCAACCAAGAGTGATTTTGCCCACACATGGAGATTTGGAAACTTAGGGAAAACAATTTTTTGTTTTTGCAACTGGAGAGGTGCAACTGACTTCTAGTGGGTCAAGTTTAGTAATGCCACCAAACACCTTCTATGGAACGAAGCAGCATCCCACAGCAAAGAAATATCAAGCTCCAAAAGTCCCCAGTGCCAATTTCAAGAAACTAAAGTTATAAAATGTTCTGATTTTGAAATTAGCAAGCTTTAAAGGAGCCCAGAGTAACTGAGCTCTATGATAAGATGGTTGTCTATTGATAACATATCGTGAAAGATATTTTGTAACAGTTGTAGATTAAAAGACAAAAAAAAAGTTATTCTTCTTAGAACTAAGTACTATGATATAACACTGGTATTCAGAATATTTAAATGTCATGAAACTCTCCATTGAGACTGGATTCATTATTAGGGCTCTTATAACAAAGTACCATGGATGAGGTGGCTTAACAATAAACCTTTAAACCTTTCTCACAATTTGGGAAGCTTTGGCAATATTGATTCTTCTGACATCTCTCTTTTTTTTTTTTTTGCCCATAGATGGTATTCTTTATGTGCCTGGGACTGAGTCCTAATTCATCTTCTTATAATAATACTAGTAACATTCATTGGCTTAGGACATATGTCCAGTGCACTTAAAACAAACCACTTCTTTAAAGACTCCACCTGCAAATGCAGTAATATTCTGAGGCACCCATTCTGGAGGATAAGACTTCAATGTACTCAGGTTAGGGTAGTGAACATAACCCAAGCTGTAACAGAGGATATGGCTGTCTTTGGTCCAGGAATTCTCCAGAGGAAGAATATATCTGGTGGACACTGTGAACACCATTCAGCTTTCTGCTATACAGGAAACCAGGAAAGCACACACAAGTAAAAGGCAAGCCTTCCCTGAATTAATCCTTAATTTTTGTAAAATGACTGAATTTGCTCCAAATTTTGGCAGAAAGTAGTTACAGGAACTCAAAAGAAACCAAATTATGATTTTGTCACTTTAAATTATAAAGGTAATTGTTAATACATTGTTATATCAATGAACTTTTCTTAGACCAGAACCAGAAGAGTGAAGTCTATGTGGGGATCATGTGTGCCATATTAGCCAAAACTCCATGAGCTGGGGCCAGCACAGATGCCCTCAGCAAATGTTGGTTCACTGTGTGATTGGATCGAGGAATAATATACTACAACTCTGCTGTATATTAGGTGGTAGAGTTCTTCTACCCTTCCTCCTACCCAGTTTCCAGCCTTAACTGCTGCTCTTGGCTTCTTTGCATCTTATGATACAGCAAAAAAAAATTGTGGGTCTTCACACACTCAGATTATACTATTTCCCCTTTGCCTGCCCACTTATATGTGCTAGAAATACAAAATTCAAGATGCATGCCTTCAAGAAAAATATATTCTAAAATGTCTGTAGCAAACAGTAGCCAGATATCTTTACTGAAAATGCATACACAGGCATAAACTGGTAATTAAAAAAACAACAAACAACTGACAGAAAACATTCAATATCACTTTCTTCAAGTAGTTATGTTTAAATCAACCTTATTTGTTGGATTATAAAATCAAGATAATCATTTCAAAACTCAATAACAAACAGAGACACTTTTTTTTTTTTTTCGGTACTGGGAATTGAACTCAGGGGCAGTCAATGTTATTATTGAGAGATGATTCTTATTTCCTGTCATTTTGAGTTATATTTTCTGTTTGATACCATGTTATTTCTTCACTTAGTTACTTATCTAGTGGAATTCACCCTTTCTCTGGTTCTGGCACTTATTTCTTTTTTTCTTCTTTGTGTTTTATTTCTTTAAGTATTTTCTCTAATGCCAGCTTGCTGGTCATGATTTCTTTTAGTTTCTGCTTGTCTTTGAAGCTTATTATTTATCTATCAATTTTGAATGATATTTTTCTGGATATAGTAGTGATGGATGGGAGTTGTGTTCTCTCAGGGTTTGGAAAATACTGTAGCAGTCCCGCCTGGCTTTAATGACTTAGGTTAGAAGGATAGAGTGATTCTTATTTTTTTACCACTGATGTTCACCTGTTATTTTGTTCTTGATGCACTTAGTATTCTTTTTTTGGCATCAATGTTAGTCATTTTGATTATTATGTGGTACATGGAAGTTCTTCCTAGATCTCATCTTGGTGTACTGAATGACTTCTATACATGGATGTTCAACACTTTTTCTATATTTGGTTAAGTCTTTGATATTATTTCTCTGAAGAGGTTTCTAGTGCCTTTTGTTTGTGCTTCTGGAACTTCCTTAATGTTTATTATCCATAACTTAGGTCATTTCATATTATCCCATATTTCTTAAATGTTTGGGTCATGTTATTTTATTGTCTTCTCTATATTGATGACTGTATGGTCAGTTTTAAATGGGCTGTCTTCCAGGAGTGAGATTTTATCTTCCATGTGATTTAATATTTCAGAGATCTGTTTTCTATTAAGGTCTTTAATTCATTTATTGTCTCCTTCATTTCACTCAAAGCCTCTTTTGGTTCATACTTTGGGTCTCAATTTCTGTAGTCATACATTTTTTCATTTCCTGTACACATTCTCTGATTTCATTTCTGAGGCCTTTGATCATATTGGAAATCAAAATTCTGAATTTTCCTGGCATTTTCTGCATCCCAGTTTTGGTGACTTCCCTTGTTGTTGAATTGTGGAAGTTTATCATTTCCTTGGTCTTCATTCTTATGTTTCAGAATTCTCAGGTTTGTATTTTTGTTTTCTTGGTATCTTCTTCCTCTTTGTGTGAGATTCTTGTGTCTATTCATTATCCCTTTATGCTGAGGGGTATATATTTGCCTCTCTGAATCTGTTTTATACAATCAAATTTTTTAGTTTGTTCCCCAGTGCCTCTTTAATGAGATATAGTTCTTAGTTCAGGCCAACAACAATCTCTAATCGGTTGCATGCTACAGAATTCTTCAGACCAAACTCAGTATGGCCTGAAACTATGATGTTCCCTTTTGAGCCTATAGCCTGTTGGTTGGGATTTAATGCCACACAGACACGAATGTTGCTCTGCTGGTTACAAATCCTTGAAACCTTGTAAAGTGTAGACCTCCAGCCTCTGCAGTCACTTGTCTAAGCTCAGAAAATCCATAAATTACTACATTCTGAGCTTGAGGCCTGGCTGACTGAGCTTTGATGACCCAGGACACCACTGCTGACATGCTAGTTGAAATCATCTGAACCCTGTTAGTCACTGACATGTATGCTTTCCAGGCTCGAACTTTGCTGGCAAGAGAGTGTTGCATTCCCAGCCTGTACTGCAATCACATGAACCCCTGCTGGTCCCTGGAATCCCTGCTTTTAGTACTCAAGCTCTGGCAGGGAGAGATTATACTGTTCTGGGTCTAGGGCTTGGATGACTCAGTTATTTAGCCACATGTTTCACTAGGCAGCTAAAATCATGTGAGACCTAAACCTAACCCAAACACTACCAGGCATAATTTTATAGCCTTCCAAGCCTGTAGCATGCTTGGCTGAGTTATTTCACTCCACAGATACCATTTCTGGTGGTTCTGCAGTGATTGCTGGGGGCCCTACCGGGGCTCAGAGAATTGCTGACCCTAGGTCCCATCTACCTGAGTGTCTCTAGGGAATTTTCACTATTCATGTTTCTGCTGAGTCCAACTGAGGAGCCTTCCCCCACCTCCATAGGGATAATCTGCAAATTCACAGACTCTATGGTTCTGTTCTATGGCATTCAAATCTCTATAGCTATGCAGGCTCCCACTGTGACAGCTTATAAACTCACAGTCTTGACAGGCACTCCTTGGGTTCCTGCAGGATGGGATGAGTTCAACTGGAGGCACAGGAATTCACTGGGTAATCTGGATGGTTGGTCTGTAGATTTACAGTAGTCTTGATGACATGGGTTTTCTCCAATGGGGTTCCTACAAAAAGGTATTTCATTTCTGGGTCTGAAGTTAGCTGTAGCCACAGGAGTTTTCTGGGCAGTTGTACTGCATGGTCTTGAGAATCACAGTCTTGAGGTATTTGAGCATAGAGAGAAAACTGATTGCTTTTTTTTTGGGGGGGGGGGGTACTGGGGTTTGAACTCAGGGGCATTCTACCTCCAAGCTATACCCCCAGCCCTATTTTGTATTCTTTATCTTGAAACCGAGTCTCACTAAGTTGCGGAGTGCCTCACTAGGTAGCTGAGGCTGGCCGCGAACCTGGATCCTCCGGTCTCAGCCTCCTGAATGCTGGGATTACAAGCGTGCGCCACCACGCCCGGCCTGATTGCTTTTGATGATGTTTTTCTGCACTCACTGGCCCAAAAATATTCTGTTTCTTCTTTGCTGGAGTTGGCCTCTGAGAGTCACCATTTCTTGGCATCCACCAGCTGCAAACCCATCCTGGGCTCACCAAGATGGCACCTTCCTCCATTCTCTACTCACCAGATGCCATGTGTGGAGTGCTTTTCAATTCTCTACTCTCTGTGCTGCATCCAATGCTACTATATTTCTCCTGTCTTTGTTTTCTTGCCAAGAAGAAATCTTCCCCCTGGTTGAGTTCTGAGTTTCAGAGCAACCAAAGAGCACTGTCTTCCTCTATTCCACTATATTTCTGTAAAGGCAGCCTGTTTCTGACCCTGGTAGCTAACAAATGCATGTCTCAAAGCTAACATTTTTCCCTCCCTCTTTTTGTCGGGAGCCAGCCCTTAAGGCAGTGGGGTCGGGGGTTCCTCAGTAGATGTGGATTGAGATGAGGTCTCCAGAATATGCTCACATCATACGTAGTGTTGAAGCGCATCTGTTTATTGCATGTAGTAGCTGTTTTTTATACTATCTTTTTACAAAGAGGCAGGCATATAGAACAGGAATTTTTACAGACTTGTTTTTCTAAAAGTTGAGTGGGTACATCTTTAACTAGAAAAGCCATTTCCCATGGTATTTGATGGGATAAAGAAAACAGTAAAGGTTACAAAATACAATACTTATATAAAAATTCTTTTAGTACAAAGCAGTGTTAAAGGTTAACGACGAAGAGTTTTTATCCATTAGTTTAAATCTTCACTCTCTGTTTAGTTCCTGTAAGCAGTGTTTATTTTATCTTTTTCTCAGGCAGCTAGAGTTAGTTAATGTGTGGTGGAGACAAAGGGGGAGAAATTTTAGAGAGGGACAAACTATCTGTCTTAAAGCTTTCTTTACTCACAGATAAAATAGTAGACCTGAGTTTCTTTGATTTATTTATCTTGTTTCTATACCTGTGCTGAGAGGGAATATAAGGCTGTTTAGTAACTAAGCTTGCAAAGCCCATTTCCTGATGTTTGTAAAAGGTTAATGAATACCTTATAGATTGTCTTGAGGCACTGCTTTTTCAGCTAATATTGAGGAATCATAATCCATCCCGCCATCTTGTGTTTCTAATAAATTTTCCTTATAATTAATGTGAAAGCAAAACCCAAAGCACCCCAAATTTCCAGAATATAACATAATGCAAAGTGGGATATGCCACGCATTCCTTCTTTTGGAATCGTCTGCCTTGCAGGACTCTAGCAGACCGAGCCTTACTCAAGATCCATCTATTAAGGTATCCTGGCATCTTTTTTTTCAGCCTTTCTCTTTTTCTGCCTTTTTAACAAGTAACAGGCTCTCATCAGTTTACTGGCCAAATGAATAAGGACCATATACCTGGTACCTGTGAGTCTGAGAAAGAAGGAACTTCAAGCATGACTTAGACATGAGTTGTCTCTTCTCACAAGCCCACATGACTCTGAAGAGCTACCTCTTAAAAGGGACTTGATTCCTTTGTTTGGGGAGAATCCAGGATTTTATTCTGAACTCTTAAGTTCACTGGATTTCTCCAGTTTGCTAGCAAATCAATAAATTTCTTTTTCCTTCTTCCCAAAAGCTTGTCCTAATTATCTGATTTGGCAAACTGGGGCAGGTACTGGAACTTGCTTTCATTTATAATTCTAAAACCAAACATTTATAAAGGAAGTTATAAAAAGATGACATTTACTAAGAAACATAGCAACTTCTGAAAATATTATAAGATCAATGAAAGACTTTAAGTTTCATAAATGTTTTAACTGCCAGAGAGATTTACATAACTGGGTTAAAATATAGGAGGAAATTTTTCAGACATGTATATCTTTCTCTGCTTGATGGTGCCTCAAACTATGTGTTGTTTATACAGGCTGGAACTAATCAGATGAGTAATAGCTTATAAGCTTTCTCAGCAGGACTTTGATCAACATATTAAATAAAATTAAAGAATAAAGCAAATCCATTAAACTAACAGGATAACCAAAGGGAAGATTGTAAAAGGTGGTAAAAACTAATGGCACTTCAATTACTAGAAAACAAGAATAGCAAAGGAGTATATAAAGAAAGTAATTGAGGAAAATAGGTATACTTTAAAATTACATTGCCTACAATAGCAAACTCTGGTCATTAGCTTTAAGTATGAAGAAAATGAAAGATTTGTCTGCATAGTATTTTACACTTTAGTCACAAAGTCCAAAGTGTCATATTTTAGTTCTTGACTATATCCATGGGAGGGGGAAAATATGAAAAAAAAAAAAGTCATCAGCCCAAAAAGCAAAACCATCTGGTAAAGTCATGAATGACTGAGTTGAACAGCAGGGAAACCTACTGTTAATCATTTCTGCAGTCTATTGAGAATTCTGTAGAGAATATATTCAAGAGTAGTATAAAAAGTGCAATGACCCAAATAAATTGCTAAAGGAAAAAATTGAGATCAGTTAACACATATTGTATTAGTTATAAAATTGAAAATGTTAATAAATCACTAATAAAAATTGTTGACTTATTGCTTCGATGGAGGTATTTTCTCCAAATTTTAAGAATTTTCTACTTGATTGTGTGGGGTTTTTTTTGACAATTCCAAGGGGATTAAAACTATGACCTTCTTTTAGTAACCACTAAGAGATATTTGTTATTAATGCTTTAATTCTGAAACACAAAACAAAATCAATACTTAGTAGTAGACAATAAATTTCTTTGAAATTGATCACAATGAAACTTACTCTTTATAATGATTTATGTTACTGACTGACTGCCAGGTTTCATTTTTGTCTTTTTTTTTTTCTGTTTATTTCTTCCTGTTTTTCCTTAATTCTTTAGTAATAAAACTCTTACTTTTAGCTTACATGAGATTGAGACAACCAAATACAAACTTGATTTTCATAGTTGCTGTGAGTGGCCATGTCATATATTTTGGATCTTGAGTGACCCCTGAGGACCCATTTTTTTAAAGCTTGGTTTCTAACCCATGGTTTTTGTTTTTTTGGTTTTTTTGGTTTTTTTTTTTTTTTTTTTTTTGGAGGCAAAGAAGCCTTTATAAAGTAGGGATTAGTGGAAGTTAGGCTATTAAGGGTGTTTCCTTGAAGGAGTAATTGAGAACCTTGCCCCTCTGCTTGCTCTCTTTGCTTTCTGGCTACCACGAGGTGAACAGGCTTCTCTGTCATGTGCTCAAGCCATGATGTACTGTATCACCATCTGCCCAAATCAGTCTAAATGACCATAGACTGCAAACTCTGAAATCATAAGCCAAAATATCCCTTTTTTCTTTTTAGGTTCATTGTCAAAAGGCATTTTGTCACAGTAATAGAAAATCAATTAACTCACCATTAGATTAAATGTAGAGCAAATAAAATAGGACTATTAGTCATATATGCAACTTCAGTCATAACCTTGAAAATGAAGCCAATTACTTCACATTTCATCTTTCTTTCATAGGAATATTACTAGCACCGTAGAAGAGAATAATACCGTAAGTGATAATGATTTTTGAAAGATGATATTATTTGATGAACAAATATGGATCCGTGAGTGAGGATATGAGAAAATAACCTAACCTCCACTCTTAATTAAAATAAACTTATTCTGGTTCAGTTGTTACAGAAATATATCTTTTAATCATTTAATATAAAATTTTTGTGAGAGATGTGACAAAACATAATAATAAATATTCAATTTTTTGTCATTGTCTTAGCAATCATGTGGATAAAGAGGAAGAAACACATATTGGACTGTGGGAAGCTAAGGATGTATTTTGTTCCATGGAAAAACAATGGAGAAGTATATATGTATACCTTGTAAGAAATTGGAAGGCCAGCAAGATACTCACTGAGCCTGTTGCTCTAGAGAATTGATTGAAAATTTCAGAATATAAGTGAATAATTGCGGCGTTCCCTTAACCAGTAAAGTCTAAGAGCAAGGCTCGGCCTGCTAAATAAGGGACGTGTGACATTTCTCGCTTTACATTATTTTATTCTGGAAATTTGGGCTTTGCTTCCACATTAAAAGATTTTTTAAGAGGCTCAGGATGCAGTACGGATTTAGTCATCAAGGAGAACAAAGGCCTAGGCCTGGCTCAGAGGTATCCATTAACTCTACAAATACTGGCAGCTGAGTCAAGAGAATTTAGGTTTCTTTTTTTTTTTTTTTTTTTTTTTTTTTTTTTTTTTTTTTTTTTTTT